>JAJEKB010020494.1:531344-547340 GCA_022393335.1 Macrotrachela quadricornifera | reverse complement strand
TGTTTTAGCTATCGAATTGAGATTTTAGCGGCTACTTGCACTGATAATGTTCAAAATGGTGGAGAAACAGGCATTGACTGTGGTGGCACGTGCCAGAAAGGGTGCAATGGTTAGAGCTGTGGAAAACATGAAGATTGTTGTAGTAATGTTTGTGGACCTAAGAAAATTTACTTATGTAAGTGATATTGATGGGGAAATGCTGTTAGCAGAATCTCTGTGACAGGAATATGTGAATGCGGATATAGGTGCTAGCGGTGATAGTATGTAGAGAGCATTAACTTATGGAGTTACGAGTAAGATTAGTAATTCTCCTGGACTAGACGGCTAGTATCAAATTAGGAGTATTTGGGACTGATAGCTCGTGAGTGCTAGGAAAAAACGTTTTAAATGCATGAGTTAAGTAGTAATTGAATATCGCGACTTGCTTTCTTTTTTCGAATAATCAGTTTGTTATGTACTATTCAAAGCAGATTCTTGCATATACAAAAAGAACTGTTTACTTTGAAAATTATTAGAAAGACATTGATTAAAGTTAGTAATTGATTGTTATTAATTAATTGTATGCAGAGGTATGAGAAAGCTATTTAGCCTATCTGTCATGGTCTGTGACGATGAAGTGGCGTTGATACAAATGTCTGTAATGCCTTCGATACTTCGTTAAAAAGCATTTTTCTAACATCTGTGGAAAATAGAGGTAGTCTGTCGTGTATGGGTAATGACTTCAAATGTGGAATCATAAAATTTTAAGATTTTTTTTCATCATGGTGTGTAATGTCTGGAATCGGCACACTATGGTCTATTTTCTTTCAATCTGAATTTATCAAGAAAAAATGATACTTGTTTTCAAACTGAAATGAGAATCTCGGGAAATCGTCTAAGCTAAGGGTGCGAGGGTGCGTTAGAGTGTGAGTATAGAGAAGTTTGGGTGAGACTTTGAGACAAGAGGACTAGTCCTACTCAGGGCTGAAACTAAATAGGCTTTGGTGAAATTTGGAGGAGATATGAGAGACTAGGAAAAATTAAGCGAGATCAAACGGCTTCATGACGAAGATCGCTTGATTCGCAGAAGTTACTGCGTTGTTTTTTTTCAAAAATTCAGTTTGATATAGAAAAGATCATAGGCTGGTAATTGGACAGTCTTCTTAGTAGCAAAATGCTATTTATGTATTGGAAGAAAAAACGCAAAAGAGGATGCCACCATGCAGTCTTTGGAAATTGGGAAATGTAGAACTAAATAGTATTGAATAGAAACTGCGAAATCAGATACATCTGGTAAAGTAAAGCTTTAATAGTGATATTATGAGCATAAATGAATTTCACCTAATTGGATCATAACTCTAGATACGCTATGACTATACATTGAAAATGTGCTAAAAGAAAAGTTACGTGCTCTGAGACGATTCTGTGTATTTGTTTTTATTTTGATTTAGGAAAGAAAAACTTCTAGGACTACCTTCATTGGTGATCATGCTCACGATTTCGTTTATTCAGCCATGTATTTTGCTCTTCAGATATTTTGTATTGTCGATTCCTTTTTAAATTTGCACATTATGTACAGACAGTTGCATACAGATAACTGACAATTAACGCCTTTCATTTTAAAAATATATAGTATTTCTCGGTAAGATCAGCGTCGAATTTCCATATGAATTTTCAAAGATGATTTGAATGAAGCAGCTTGTTCTTCTATAGAATATATGAACAATATTATAACTTTTACTAGGTAGTGCGCTTTGACTCAATATAAAATGTGCTACTCTTTGTGTCCAAAAAAAAGCTTGACTCAGAGATGTCGACCAATACTATCACTTTAGGAAAAACATATTTTCATAACAAATGATAAGAAATAGGTAGTATTGTACGATTTTGATTATTGGAAAGTGATTTTTTTCAAAAAAGAAACGGAATAAATAAAAATTGACATAGGAAAATACAGCAAAAGCATGATTTTTCATTATGGAGTACTTTCATCGAAAATTTATCTCCACTCTCTTTCAACTTTATTTTGTATTTCTGCCTGTGCGCTCTTAGTGGTAAAATTTTGACGAAAACTAATACTTTAACTGTATTCTCGCATGCTGATTCTGGATATCTCGCTCATTTTTTGTAAAAATCAACTTTTAATAATCGAAACCTTACAATACTTTTCATTTCTTAATATTTTCTATAAGAATATGTCTTGCTTATAAAATGTCAGTAGTGAATGACGCCTTTGATCCAAGCTTTTTTCGGAAAACGATTAGTGTATTTTATACTCTAGATCAAAGTATAATTTCTGAGAAATTTACAATTTTGTTCATATGTTATATAGAGACATGAGCTGTTTCACTGAAATCATCTTTGAGGATTTATATAAAAATTTAATACCGACGATGCCAAAAATACTATATCTCTTAACAGAGAAGATGTTACGCATGGATTAGAAAAACGTGCCAATATTAAAATGAAACAACAAAATGGGTCTTAAGTAGTGTTAGATATCATCTTCAGATATTTAGTTTTGAATAGACATCGAACAAATTCAAACCGTTTGAACTCGATATAATCAAACTTGAATATGTAAACTAGAACTTAACTTGAACTAGAACTCGAGTTCATAGGCTCGAGTTCACGATGAAGATGTCCTTGGCTTCTTATGTCTTACATTCCTGAGTTATCCTCTAGGTTCTGAAGTACTATATTATGGATGGATGTACTCATAGGTCTTCATCTCTTAGATTATTGAAGAACTCTTAGATACTCTTGGATTTTCAAATTCTACAGGATGCTCCATAAGTAAGGAAACAAAGTAATTTTAAGACTTCTCTTTTATTACCTCTGTGATTAAAACGCTATGTTTTTATCAAAAGATAGCGTTTGAAATTCTCTACCAAAATGTATGTGACTAGACTCAAAAACTGTTTTAGATATATTGAAAGAAAGATGCAAAGTAAAAACATACTTAACAATGTAAAAATTAATGGGATGGATGTAATGAATGATCGCGCTTTATATTTAAATTTTTCATTACTTTCTTTGTTCTATTTAAAAAGTAAAGTATGTCAAACGATTTGGCATGACAAGCTCCACAATTTTTATAAGATTGTTTTTTTTTTATAATTACACTTTTTGTTTACAAAATGGGAAAAATTTCGAGTGATGAAATTTTGACCATATGAAGATGGTATAGTTTTTTGATACAAGATGAATTCATATTTTTCTTATTTCATCTTTTTTATAATCGTTCTCTGTAAATTGTAGAGCTTTTCAATCTATATCATGTAGCGTACCTCTTTTTGGAATAAAACATCAATTAATAAAAAGGCGAAATAAGAAAAAACAAGTTCATCTTACATAAAAAAAGTACATTATTTTTCCGCGCAGCCGAAATTCTATCTTTCAAAAGCTTGTGCATTTTGAAAACAAATGTGTAACTATAAAATAAGTGATCCTATGAAAATTGTAGACCTTTTCACGCCAAATCTTTTAATATACTTTAGTTTTTAAATAGAGCGGACTGATGAAAAAGGGGATGCAAAATGCAGGCATCTCTTGAACTCAGTTCATTACTGTTTACAGCTGTTTGTATATCTTTGCTTTTTATCTTTTTACAAAATATATCTAAAATAGGTTTTGACCTAGTCACATATCTTTTTATAGAGAATTTCAAGCGCTACCTTTTACTAAAAACAAACCATTTTAATCATAGAGGTAATAAAGGAGAAAACTTAACAATACTTTGTTTTGTTACTTATGGATCACCCTGTATATTATGAGGGTAGCTTTGAATCCTGGAGTCCTATACTATAAGGGCACCCTTAGATCCAAAAGCTCTATATTATAGGGGCACCTTTCAGTCTCCAAGTTCTATATTGTAGAAGTACTTCTTGGTTCTCGTCTCCTATATTGAGGAGATACTCTTGTGTCCTCAAGTCCTTATATTATGAAGGTACCTTTAAGTCTTTAAGTCCTATGTTATCAAAATCAACTGGAATGTTATAGCGAAGTATGTTAAGCGACACAGAAGGATGAACCACTTCAGCTCAGTTTCTATAGTTGAGAAACATACACCTTAATACTAGAAGACTTTATACAGTCAAAAGAACCAGTCGATCACTTCAATCCATGCTGTATGTTTATTTTTGAACTTAGATATTTATCTATTCATCTTATTTTCTCTCTGTAATTGCTTCTCAGATTAGATATACACCAAATTCAACGCCAAACCCCCAAACGGTTTGGATTTGAACTTATGTTTAATGCATGTCTAATCTGAGAAGCAATCACAGAGAGAAAATAATATTAATAGATAAACATCTAAGTTCAAAAATAAACATACAGCGTAGATTGAAGTGATCGACTGGATCTCTTGGTTGTATAAAGTTTTCTACTATTAAGGCGTATATTTCTCAACCATAAAAACTGAACTAAAGTTGTTTACCCCTCTCTGTGATGTAATATATTTCGCTATAACATTTCAGTCGATTTTGATAACATAGGACTTAAAGGCACCCCTATAATATAGGACTTAAAGACCTGTGGATAGCTTCATAATAGAGAACTTAAACACCTAAGGATGCCTCAGAAATGCAGGACATGAGAACCTAAGAGCAGATCCATCATAAGCTTGAAATCGAACATTTATGGTCGAGTTCGAGCCGAGTTCAGTTTTTATAATGTTTAACTCGAAAACTCGAATTTATGCTCGCGTTCAGGATTGTTACATGTATAGTCTTGAGTCTCCTTGTACATTAAGGCATTGCTTATTGTAGTAACCTAGTACAATTTGCTTATCAAGCTTTGTACAATATAGTCAGAGAAAAGAAAACACCATAATGCTAATAGTAATTGCTAACATATCACTCATTGAAAATGGAATCGATTTGTTCACATGACGTGATACTTTGTTGATTACATTTTGAGAATTTTTTTTCGAATAAGACACTTAGCTACACAGAAAGTATTAACACTTATCGAAATCAAATCGTGATAAATACTTTGACTGTCTCCAAATTGAGCGACAAAAAATTGTAGAACAGCTTTACATTTGTATTTTGCATTTTTCATATGAGCAAAAAATCTTTTAGAAAAAATCTTTTTACTGTCTACAGCCTGTTTAATGGTCTACGAACTCGACTCTAAAAGAATTTCATTCAGAGAAGTAGTGTTGCAAAAATAAAGTTTTTTTATACAACAACGTTGCACGATAATAAAACCTTTCTAGATGGTTGAAACGTTAGCTAAGAAAAGGCTGTTCTTATAGGATAAATAGTGTTTAAACAAGCTTTTTGCCCATTACAAATTTCGAGATAATTGAATAAGAATGTGTCAAAAACATATTAGCATTACATTTGGACGGTCTGTGTAGATATAGATTGTGTAAAAAATGTTGAGATGTACTAAGTAATTGTAATGTCTGATTTTCTGATTTTTTTATTTTTGTTTAGAAAAATAACAATTTGGACAAAAAACAATGAACTTCTTACGTATCGCAAATTTTACATGATAGGACATGTTGCTATGCATACTTCATTAATGCTTTATAATCTACTATTCTTTTTTTCCTTTTATTCACGATATATCAATAGTGCTATATAGTGTTTACGCTTTTCATTTTACTCATCAATACAATATTATTTACATTTTCTATTTTAAATGTCATTATTTTTCTTTTTTCGTACATTATTGGAAGATGTTAAATGAAAAACAAACTATGGTAGATCTTGACAAAAACGAAAAGTTCAATCTGCTAATTCTAACCTTTGTAGGATTTATTCAAAGATTATCTACTGTACTAAAGTTTAAAATAATTTTAAAACAATGCAGAATTTTATCTCTCCAATGCTTTTCATGTGATCTATTAACATTTAAACATTCATCAGGATACTCTGTCTTAAATTAAGAATAAGAGTATATGCATATAGGTTAAAATAAAAATAGACAAGAAAAGTCTGGACGATTGGGCAAAGTATATTTAAATATAATTAAATAATTCTCATTACTGGATGCTTCATATATTTAGATCCAATGATTACAGATAGATATTTAATCTAATAATATTAAGAATTTATCTTACGTGGTGTATCCATAAAAACGAGAATAGATTTTGTATAAATTGTTTAAAATACTCCATTTGATTATTAACTTGATGAACAGCTAGATTCATGATTTAATTCGTAACTCGACAATTCGACCATTTATTGTGTAATATCATTGGTTAATATATGATAGTTTTCAATTTTTATAAAAAGTATCTTTGAACAACTTAGTAAATATGAATATTTGGGAATTAACATATTGAACTTTGATCTATTTTGACTTTGTTTGATTCATTTCTTCACGTCAAGTAGCATCTAATGTTAAATAGGTCATCTTTATTATGTCAGGTGTAATTGATAAATAAAATATGACGAATATTTTAATTGCCTCACATAATTTGATAATTATTTTCTTTGTATGTTTCGCAGAAGAATTTGTTCCACATTTTATATAGAAAAAAATAATACAACTTCATTCCAACATATTAAAATATTAAGTATTTGATAGAAATTCAACGGACAACGCCACTCTCTTTTTTCAAAGTCATTTTAAAATATCTGAATCTTTGTCAAAATGGTACGTATGTTTTTCACGTGTGCAAAAACTATGTCTTACTTATATTACTTAGAGCAGTCTAAAAGTAGTAGCAGTGACACTTGCTTTGCTTACAGTAAGCTCAAATCTTTTTGTGAAAAGTTAGAGCGATTTTTGTTCTATTTTTCTATGTTATTTCATCAATGTTTATTTAAAATCATGGTAGTAGAATTTTGATAAAAACTATTTCTGTTGATATTCAGTTACTTACTTTAGATCATAGTGTGTGAAGCTTTTTTTATTCTATTTTATCATCGTTTAATATATTGTATTAAAAGATCAAAACATCCCACAAGATGTAGCATGAAAAGCTCTACAATTTACAAAGAACAACTATAAAAAGTTGACACAGGCAAAAACGAATATAGATCTTAGCAAACAAGGTTCAGCTATTGCAGCATCGAGATTTGGTCGCTCAGAGTTTTGTTTATTTTGAAAATAAAAGAGTGTAACTATAAAATAAGTAGCTCTTTATAAATTGTAGAGCTGTTCATGCCAGTCCTGTAGAATCTGTCATAATTTCTCTACAGCACGCAAAAGAGTCTGAAAAATTTCCCCAACTTTCAGAAACGTATGTGTCAGAATATCTTTTTGTCAAAAATGTATGTTAAAGAAAATAATTCTGTTCTTTTTACGATTCATGAGTTTTTTATTCCATGTATAAGACGGTACTACAAAAGATTAGTATTATTTCTATTCATTTTATTCAGTCATAGAGGTAATCCAATGATGATAGTAACTTTGCTGCTTCTTGTCATCTGAATCAACTGATGACTAATAGCTCGGTCATTATCGATTTCCATGGTTGATACTATTCAAACTTTTTATGAAAGTATCAGCATTTGTCTTTGGTTTTTAATTGACTGGCACATTCTGATATGATACTGATTTTGCATTGGTGAAAGCTCGAATTGGTTTTTGAAAGCTGATTTAAATAGTAGTTTTAGATCCAATTGATAAATATTTGTTTCCTATTACTTTACCGTTTAACTTTTCAAAACAAAATACATTCGATAAGTTTACTGAAAAAACATTAAAATAAATGGAATATTGAAAAGACAAACCTAGTTTCTTGCAGGGTTGCTCTTGCAATCCATAAGATTCACATCTGAGTCGTTGGATTATTGTATCTGATCTCTCACCCTCATCTGATTGATTCAGACAGATAGAGCTAATCCGGACACTTGAGCAACTAACATGATGATCTGAAAAATCAGACTATAGATACAAGCTCTTTTGAAAGTACATTAATTACAGTTCAAACCTTTTTGCACGAAGCAAGAGTTTTTCTTTAGCTCATAAAACTCGTTAACAACAAGTGGATCGAATAACTAACAGTCTAGATGAACAAATCCAATAGCTTCGTCATCATTACTCGAAATAAAATAAAATATTTCATCATTTAACAGAAATATTCACCAAGTTCTTTCAAGATCTGTCGCTCAAAACCTTCCATCTAATAACAATCAATAATACTTATTGCATGTTTAAAACATTAAAAAATCGAACCAATAAATATTCATTTCGGTTAATGATAGAATCCATATTTGTTTGAATAGTCAGTGAAGACAGAAATATTGGAAGTGTCTCATTTCAGGTACTTTATTTATTTTTTGTTAGAGGCGCCTTGAAGCGAAAATAAATAGCAATTTACTTTTTTTTTAAACAAATAAACATGAGAGAAAAACAACAGAATAGACAGCCCTTCCTTTTTTTGGTCGGACGTAAATTTAAAAAATCAGAAAAAACACGATTTTAACCTTATCATCATTTTTTTCTGCTTCAAATTAAGACCTATCGTTTTTTACTATAGTATCATCTTCTACATATTCTATATAGTATATTATTCATATAACAGATGCGAATAAAAAATAAAACAAGACTAATCAACGCTACTTTTTTAAATCTCTGTCGTCAAAAACAAATACGTCGCGAAAATATCTGATTCATATGGGAAAAAAACTATATTTATTTTTCATACTTCATCACTCATTCAATGTCCCTATATTCCCTCAATTAAAAAAAAATTTAACCAAATTTGTTCGATTAAATAAAATAAAACACGCATCTTATTAATGTTGATAAATAACAATAATTCTAAATTTATCTCTGTCATGAAATAAACTAGACAACACATTTAAATCATATCATCAATAAACAAAAAAATCGATCATCCACAGAATCAATCTTATTCGATATGATTAAAAAATTCAAAATTAATCATATTTTACAAGTATCTGTAACACAAAATAGTTAAGCATTATTTACATCATCATCATCTGCTGCTACTACTACAGCAACGATAACATTATCTCCATTATTAAAATGTAGTTTATCAATAGAATATTTAAATACACCTGTAACAAAATAGAAAAAATTCGTAAAAATTTAATTCAGAAGCATGTACCAGTTCTAGTGCTATCCGGCAAGGTTCCGAATAGAATTCATAAGCAAAATGTTTTTGTACACTTTATTTAATCAAGCAAAATGTACATGTACACCTTGTTTTCGTGAGTAGTGTGTACTAAGTGTACAGATGGAATTCAATCATATAATCCAGAAAATAAACAAATATTCATATTTTTAGCTTATCAAAAATGTAAGGTGCTCGCAGTGCATAATTCAAGTAGAGTGTTTTTTGTGGTTTTCTTTTACATAATTTTACAGAGCGTGAGCTACTCATCACGAAAATCTACTTTTAAGGCTTGGTAAATGCTTCTTTTCATCCAAGAAATACGAAATACCTAAATTGTTGTTTTTCGAGAAAAAATTCCTTTTTTGAACTACTCAAAAAATTTTCTATTTTGTCTTTTTTTGCAAGTTCTCAAAATAACCTTTTCAGATTCTGCACTTTAGGCAGTATTCGAGGATTTTTAACTTCAAAATAGACTTCTAGTCGCAAACTAAATACAGTTTCGGGATTAGTACGAAAAACTGAGTTAAATGAAGTATCTTTCGAGTTAATTTAAGAAATTTCATTTTTGGATCCGAATCCAATTATCACAGTCTTCCAGCGATACCCCAAAAAGTGAGAGAATGAAAGTTGTTAAATTAAATGAAAAGATATTTCATTTAACTCAGTTTTTTGTGCGAATGCCGAATCCGTATGCAGTTTGCGACTAGAAGTCTATTTTGAAGTTAAAAATCCTCGAATACCGCCTAAAGTGGCAAATCTGAAAAGGTTATTTTGAGAACTTGCAAAAAAAGACAAAATAGAAAATTTTTTGAGTAGTTCAAAAAAGGAATTTTTTCTCGAAAAACAACAATTCAGGTATTTCGTATTTCTTAAATGAAAAGAAGCATTTATCAAAGCTTAAAAGTAGATTTTCGTGATGCGCAGCTCACGCTCTGTAAAATTATGTAAAAGAAAACCGCAAAAAAAACTTTACTTGAATTTTGCACTGCGGACACCTTATAAAAAGGTTAAATTAGCATTAATTCGCTTAGATTAATGTTATACATTCCAAAAACAGACTACAAGTGAAATTATTTGTATTCATGGTCGTAGAGTATTAGCGGAGAAGAGAAAAAGAATTGTTGGATCAACTATAAAATTGATCAGACGAGGTCGCGCTAAATAATATATTTTGGACGAGTCATAATTGAGCTCGGAAAAATCAAAAACTTGAGCTTGGAATGCTTAATTAATAACAAAATGCAGGAAAATGAGTTAGGAAAAAAGCCATTAGCACTAAAGTAACGAAATAATAGTAAAAGAGCTCGGATTAAATGCGATGCAGAGATAAAACACAATATCGTGTGGTGTCTTATGTGTATACGAACAAACAGGACTCTTAGTGACCAAAAGATATTTTCCAATGTGGTATTTATTATTTATTAAAAGAGAATAGATAAACTTAAGATAAAGATGTAGCATAATTGGTCTCTTGACAACGAGTGTCTAGCCTTTTTTCTTCAATCTGTAGTATTTTCTTTTTCAGTTAATTGTGGAATTGTCCGAACTCCACAAATTATCATAGGACCTGTTATATGAACGCATGAATATTCTTTAAGACTAAATTTACAAGAACAAAATATTGGAGGTAACATCTTAGAATAATTTAATATTCGTGTAGGACTCAATCACCACTTGAAATAATTATAAAAAGACCAATTCATATAATGAAGATGATTATCCCAAGTACAAGTATCCATACGGTGTTATTTCAAAGGATATTCTTCGTGCCAACGGTGACTCTTTCTTTCTATTCTGGTCACCCATTACTTTTATCAAATACACTCGTATATATTATCACACGTATACGTGTGTACAAATAAAGCCGAACTGTTTTCCTATTATTTCGTTACTTTAGTGTTAATGGATTTTTCCTAGCTCATTTTCCTGCATTTTCTTAGTAATTAAGCAATCCGAGCTCAAATTCTTGGTTTTTTCCGAGCTCAATTCCATTTTTTCCATATATTTTTACCACTTTCAATAATCATATCAATAGAAATTTTAACAGAATAGAACACAAATTGATTTCTTGATTAAAAAAAACAACGTGTTATTTTTGTTAGCAACGTGTACACTGTACGCTTTGCTTTCGCCAACAAAGTGTAAAACAGCGTGTATTTTGAATATTGCAAGTGTTTTGTACATTTTGGTTTTGCTTGGTACACCTGCTATTCAGATCCTTGCCATCCGGTGATCCAATTGTTAACGAAATCGAAAAGTATATAAAGTTAGATGTTACTTACAAAAATGTACTTTAATTTTAGAAGTCTTCAAATAATACGTATCCTCACTTGAAACATTTAGCTCAAATTATTCTTGCGATTCCAGCCACGTCTAGTCCCAGTGAAAAGGTATTCGCAACAATAGGTTTAATCGTGAATGCCAAAAGGACAATGTTGCCTCCTAAAAGCGTTGATAAAATTCAGGTAATTCACGACAATTATAATGTATTGAAAAAATCGAAGTTTTTTGTTCATTTTTGTCGTTTTTATGTTATTTTATATTATAATGAATATAGTGCTAATAATTCTCCACCGATTTTAATTTGATTTTTACATTTTTGTGATGTAGATACAATGCACAAAATTGTAACAAGTTGTTGCTTATACTTTTTCTAAACCAATCATGAATGAGATATTGAAATGAAGATATTTTTCAATTTGAAAAAAAATTTTCTTTTTTTTGAATTTTTTAGCTGCTGACGACGACCGACTCATCGGCTTACATCTCTAGTTGTTGGCTGTGATGAGAGAAGTTTTGAAAACATCGTTTATCGATTCTCAGAGGGTTTCATGATGATCAAGTTTATATTTTCTTTTCACTGTGCTCTGCTCTCTTCAAATACGGCTATGATAAAAAAACGACTCGCAAATATGCCAGAGTAGGCAGAAGGCACGATACAACAACATCATCTTCTGTCGAAGAATAGGCAAAAAAAAACCTTAGGGATATCAATGACATTGCTTCGAAGGTTATAAAACAAGCAAAAAACTTTCATTTTTTTCTACACTGAAAGAAGAAAAAAAAATCAAATATTGCTCTGGTAATTTATTATGTGCTATAAAGGTAAAGTAATATAATCAAATACATCAGACGATGTAGTGGATTTCTATCCGTTAATTCGATAATTCGTCTCGAATTTATCAGGAAGATACAAATTATATCGAATGAGTGATAATAATGATAGGAAAACGTCTATGTATGATAAGAATTGAGTTTATAATGATTCTAGGGATGCAACAAATCTTGGATTGGATTTTAGTTTAGGCCCAAACCTTTGGGACTGGAATTGGGATTTGGGTTTGAACGCATACGTTTCGATTTGATTTGAATTTGGAGACTGAAGTATGGATTCGGAACATGGATTTGCTTTTGTACGAAATCCACCTAAATAGTTTATAATTTCATGTCTGTTATCAAAGCGCAGGCTATTTATATTATTATTGCCCAAGGGCAAATCTAAATCTAAATAGCAAACCTTTGATAGCAAATTCCAAAATATATTTATGAGGGTGCTCCTGGTGTAATTATGTAGAAGATTGTTGTTAATGCCTTATTTCGCCCAAACTAGGGCTGAATTGAAATACCAGATATCAAATCTAAACCTAAGCGTTCAAAGTCAAATCCAATCCCAAACGCAAACCCAAACCATACCATATCCAAAGCTTTCGGTTTGTTGTATCGCTAAGCGATTCACTTTTCTAGACTAGAATGGTTAAATTTCCTACATGCTTGTCCTTCATTTTGTTAGTGAATGTTTTTCAAATTACTTTTACTACAGCAAGTGATCAAATTAATTATAAATTTGTCAGAACTAACAATGATGATTTACAAATATGTCTTTCATTATCACTGCCATTGTCCATACGTACTGTTTATCCATGTAGCACTTTAGCAAATCGAAATAGTTCTAAATATCAATGTGACTATTACAATGTAAATGAATTGTCGGCTGTTCATGGAGGTCGAATATCTCATTCTCCTGCTGTTATTGTCTATGCAACGAAACATGACGATGTACAAAACGTGGTTAAATGTGCAACAAAATTAAATTACATTGTCAATGCAAGAAGTGGCGGTCATAGCTATGAGGGCTATGGTTTAGGTTCAATGTACAACAATATTGTTATTAATATGGAAGGAATTAATTACATTCATATTAATCCACATGATGGAACTGGTACGTATGGGGCTGGTGCAAGAATCGGTCCAATCTATTATAGAACATATCAATATAATTATACGATTAATGCCGGTAGTTGTGCATGGATGGGACTTGCTGGTCATGCACTTGGTGGTGGTCAAGGTTTTCTCGGTCGATTACATGGATTATTGTCTGATAAGATTTTGGAAATGAAAGTTGTTAATGCTCAAGGTAAATATAGTTTTTTTAGTGATATTATATTTTGAGTAGGTGTAAATGTAAATTGAATATTTCTTGTAGGTGAATTGCTAACAGTCAATAAAACTCATGAACCTGAATTATATTGGGCATTACGTGGTGCTGGTGGAGGTTTGTTTGTTATCGTCACTGAATTTAAAATTCGATTAATTCCACCTCCCTCACTCGTTCGGCATTTTTCATCGATATGGCATTCAAATGCAACAAAATTAGTAATGCAACGATATCAATCATTATTATTTGATGAAAAAATATCCAATTTCAGTAATACTCTTACGATAGTCATGAATGTAATCAAGATTCATGTCGAAATATCAGTACTTTATTTTGGTACTGAATTCGAGGAATTTAATAAAACAATATCATTACTATTGTCAACGTTACCAACTCCAAATAAAACGAATTTGCATGAAGAAGATTGGTTAACTTTTGTTTATAAAGTATCAGGAATTGCTGATAATAGTGGTAATTATCAACAACTGTTACTTGATGGTTTAACATATCCAACATATTATTTTAAAGCTAAACATTTATTTTATGGTCAGCCCATAAGTAGTCATAGTCTTGATCGATTTATCGATCGATTAGGATCTAATGATGGCCCGATTGGTATGGGATTTCTTCTTTGGGATGGATATTTAAGTACAATTCCAATTAATCAAACAGCATTTCCACATAGAAATTTTAAATTTGGTATTCAATTTGGTATTCAATTCAACAATTATCCTATCGATGAGCAACATTTTAAAGAACAAATGAATTGGTTAAATGAAGTCTATTTGACTGTGTACAATGATTCAACAAAACATTCATATATTAATTATATTGATAGAGATATACCGAATTGGATGAATGTATATTATCATACACATCAACAACGATTAATGAAAATTCAACAACTGTATGATAAGAATAATCGATTTTATTTTGAAAAAACAATAGAAGTATCAAACAAGGGAAATCAACATTTTTTTTTTGACTTTCATCTTGATAGTTTTATCGTTATCCTATTTTTCATTGTGTCATTTTTTCTTTGTTCAACCTGATGAATCGAACAATTTGTTATTTTGAAGTTGCAGTATTTTTCAATGATAGGAAGAAATTCGTTTTTGTATTTTTCTGAAGATAAGACAAATAGGATGACGGATAACAATGGTGAATATATGAAATGTAATAATCAATCAGAAATAACTATGGTTCACAACAGGATTGGAACCGATCCAGCAATCTGGCTTCGGTCTGGTCAGATTGGACCAGGCTGAACGAAGCCAGATTTTCACTAGTTCATTGCTGCAAAATTTTTTCTTGTTTTGACGATTTTTCATGAAAAAATCAGCTTTTCTTTGCAGTTTTAAGTGGACAGATAAGTAAAATGATGTCCTAGATAAGAAATTAGTAGGGAAAGCACTAGATCAATTCGTCGCATATATATGATAGCAAGAGAGACAAGTATAGAGAGAATCAATAATTAAATTACACGATTTAAACAAACTTGTTACTTAGCAAATTATTGATTTCAAAAGTTTCGTATAAAGTTTCTGAGCTATATTGTGATTAAACGAAATTACTTTTAGTTTGATGAGCGTCCAAAGCATCAAACTTTCATTTTGAAACACAGGGAACGTTTTGATAACGTGTTTGTCACCATCGAATCATTGAATTGATTTAAGTGAACTGCCTCTTGCTTGATGCTGAGAAAAAATATTAAAAATCTTAAGAATAATATTGGAAGCAAGTTTTCCTCTAATTGTATGTTTAAGTTTTTCTGAATGGTTTATTTTTAATTGCGTACTAAATCTGTTATCTTCAACAAGAAAGTTAAATTAAATTCTATGCTTCATTTCATTAGTTCTCAAAAACTTGTTTCAATTTTTTTTTTAGATTTTATTTTCAGTCAAGTATAATTGGCAGATTTACTTAAGAACACTTTGGTGAGCAGTATAGTCAGTTACAACTTAGTTTAAATCGTGTAATTCAATTATTGATTCTCTCTATACGTGTTTTTCGTACTATCATATATATGCGACGAAATGATCGATCACCGCAATTCACATGACGATCGGAAAATCAAACTATAGATACAAGCTCTTTTGAAAGTACATTAATTGCAGTTCAAACCTTTTTGCACGAAGCAAGAGTTTTTTTTTAACTCATAAAACTCGTTAACAACAAGTAGATCGAACAGCTAATAGTCTAGATGAACAAATCCAATAGCTTCGTCATCATTACTGGAAATAAAACAAAATATTTCATCATTTAATAGACATATTCACCAAATTCTTTCAAGATCTGTCACTCAAAACCTTCCATCTAATAACAATCAATAATACTCATTGCACTTCTCAAACATTAAAAAATTTATTAGTGAAGTACATATATATTCGTTGTATGCAAATCTTCGAACATCATGCAATCAATCAAATATTATTTTATTGAACTTAAATAAAAAATCAACTACTACCATGAAAACTTCACTCGTTCATCTTGCTGTTTTAAACTATTTTGTAGGTTAGTGGAGATGTTGTTG
>JAJEKB010020494.1:466049-486344 GCA_022393335.1 Macrotrachela quadricornifera | reverse complement strand
CAACACATTCCATACGAAGTAAGAAATGTTCACCTTTATATGTTGTGTACAACATAATGCTTTTCTAACATTGATGATTGTATTGCCAAGCTTCTTGACATATTCGACAACGTGGTCTTACTTTGCATTGAAATCTTCTATATCCTAGTTCTCAACAATTATTGCAATAAGTCATTTTCAACCAGAAAATGAAAGTAGTTATTGGAAGAAGCAGACGACGAATTGTTATAGTACCAATTTCAAGAATCTCTTCATCTTCATTTGTATCTGCAATATAAAATCAATAATCATTTGTTGCTCGAGGATGATGATAGTTGATTTCTGACATTGAAGTAGTAGATTTAATTGTTCTGGTTATTTCTTTATAGATAAGCTCATTAGAACGTAGAGTATTCATTTTTCTTGACCACTTATAATTCCAAAATTACAAAAACCCATCTTTTGATGCCACGCCAAACTTATATCGATTATTACCAGCTGGAATAAATAAGGAAAATTCTTCGATTGTTTTGAATACTTATTGTTGAATTGTCTGTTGTGTTCACTTCACAACATTTATGATTGAACGAATTTGCATTTGAGCACTTTCATTGACCATTTTAATATGAAAACATGCTAGGTTATTTGCAATCACATAATTAAGATGAGGTACAGAAAATCCACATTGCCGTGTAGAAGCGGAAGTAGTAGCTGTTTTTGGATCAATAGTACGTGGTTTCTCAATTTTGTTGTTGAGGTTGTTTATCAGGTGAGTCGCTTTCATCAAGTGACCTATGTGGTGTTAAAAAAGCTTGATTGAACGTTTAAAACAGTTGGTCCATTAAATGTGGTATGTGATAAATCATTTGTTATCGAAGGGGATAGTTTCCTTTTTTGTTGGTTGATCTATGTTGCTGTGTTTCCAATTGTTATTTTTTTGTATAATTCAACCATATATTGAACGAAATGAGCATCACCATTCATTCGATGTTGCCAATAATACCAATCCGTTTGTCGATTGTTCATCCGGAGCACCTCATGAACCCCTTGTGTTGTTGTCATGCATCAGTGGAAAAAGGATAAGAATAAGAATTTAAATTTTGAATAGCAAATAACAGTAAGGAGAAATCCAAGTAAGAAAAGCGTAAGGGAAAAGCAGATCTTATCGTTAGGTACTTAAAATAAGATATATGCGATTCTCTCTTCTACATTTCACATATACGATAAAGAGACAGCATACATCCATTTACTGCTTATACTAAATGTAATGTATTTCATGTGCATTTTTCTCATCAACAGAACAATGTCATTCACAGTCGTATTCACTTGTAAACTACAGATATATTTTAGATGAGCGACATAGAAAAGAATTCTGAAATGGTGGATGTGATTATCGTCGGAGCTGGCATTGGTGGTCTTGTCACTGCCTTATGCTTACACCGTGCTGGTTTTTCTGTTCGAGTTTATGAGCGATTAGCAGTACTTGAGGCAATCGGATTTGGTATCATTCTTCAGCCATTCTGTGTAAAATTATTGTACGAACTTGGATTAGCATCTGAATTGGATAGAATTGGAATTGATATAAGAAAGTCTCTTTATTACTCACGTCATGGACAGCTCGTTTATCATGAGGTGAGAGGTATTGATGCTGGCTACAAATGGCCATCGTACTCAATGCATCGTGGTAATTTTCAGCAACTTCTACTACGCCGTGTGTGCGATGAAGCAGGAAAGACATCGGTTTGTCTAGGTCAGAAATTAGTCGCCTTCCGATCGCATCCGGATTACGTAGAAGTAGATTTTATTAATCCCACCACAGGTAATCTCAATACTGAACGAGGTAAAGTATTGGTGGGTGCTGATGGTATTAATTCAACTGTACGAAAGATTTTACATCCTGATGAAGGACGTCCTCTTTGGAGAGGTCAAAAAATATGCCGTGGCGTAACACAAACGAACAAACTATTCTTGGATGGACAAACAATGATTTATATGGGAAATCCGAGCAATACAGAGCTAGTTATTTATCCTGTCAGTAAAGACTTCATTAATTGGGTTGTTGTTATTCGAGTTGCCGATGCAGATAAGAAAGTTTCACCGGTGACACCTGACTGGAATTATCTTGGTCATATGGAAGATATTCTTCCTTTAATATCACAAATGAAACTCGATTTTCTCGATATTGATCATCTTATTCAATCATCAACAATTATCAACGAGTATCCGATGACCGATCGTGATCCGCTTTCACGATGGACATATGGTCGTGTCACTTTACTTGGTGATGCTGCACATCCCATGCAGCCCAATGGTGGTAATGGAGCTTCTCAAGCCATTCTTGATGCTCGTGGACTAGTTCTTTCTTTTCGTCAACATGGCATTACACCACAAGGTCTGCAGGCATACGATGATCTTCGACGTTCATCGTCAAATACTGTCGTTCTAGCAGCTCGACAATATGGTTCTGAAGCGATTCTGAAACTTGTCGATGAACGAGCTCCAACTGGTTTTCATAACTTGTCTGATTTTATCTCGTCAAAAGAACTCGAAGGCATTGTGTCTAAGTTCAAACAAGTAACTGGTTTTAACGTACAAAAACTCAATCAAGAGTCTTCTCTCTTTTAAACTAAACTTATCTGATTATATTCTTATACAAAGAATTTTATTTTACATTGAATAAACGATATCATTAAGAAAAATCCTATCTTTGCATTTGTAAATGCAATACTTTCAGAAAAAATTCTGAACAAATAAAATCTCTGTTATATCCATAGTTCTTCAAATGTCTTCTGCACCATCATAGTACTCAATCAAACTGTTTTATCTCATTGTAATACTTCAACACTGAAATATGTATTCAAATGTTGCGGTAGAAGAAATCGAGGAGCTCCGTAGTTTTTGTTCGTAGTAATGTAAAAAGATACATTGCTGCAGCGATTTAATTTCTTGGCTCAGAAGATAAATTATGTCTTGCGTAGACTGATACATAATGATTGATATTTTGTGTCGTTCTTTTATTTGTAAAAGATTTAAAAAAATGTTTTGTTGATCTTCTAGTTTGTTGAATGAGTCGATTAACTAATAGAACAAATCATTAGTTTTACTAGATAAAAAGATTTACAAATGATCATATTCATTAAACTCGTTATTAAAAATTATTTGACATTCACTTTACTCTAAAATATTTAAATATATTTTATTTAAAAATAACAGAATTCAAGTGATTGAGATAAACATTTACAAAAATCTTCATCATATCCGAGTTGATTCATTTCACAGATTTTATGTTTATCGAAATTAAATCTATTTGTTTTAGTATATTCTTGATAAAATACATTGTTCAATATTCTATCTTTCAAATTTTTATTTTGTTTCTTTATTATAGTTTAATAAGAGAGAGAGACAATTGAATAAACATTGAACAATTAAAAATTAAAAATGCAACTGTTTATTTCAGAGTAAATTAGTTTAATCGACTGTCTTTTTTCTTAGACTGTTCTTAAAGTGACAAAGAAATATTATTTTATATAAGAGATATAACTCCTTGAATATCAATGAATAGAGATGAGCATAGATATATATATGAGAGAGAGAGGAAAAGGAAACGAGAATCGCCTTGTTATCTCGTAATGCATCAACTAGATATTGAATGATATTCGAGTACTTCAACATATTAACGAATTAAGTTTTAATTTACCATGAAGGTTCAATGAATATTGTTAAATAAATTTCAATAATGACAATGTATACATATAGATACATTCTCCATTGAGCATTCAATTGAATAATTCTTTCTAACAGATGTTACTTAATAGAGACATTTTTAAAAAGATTAGAAAATACTTCTAAATATCTGACTATATCTAAAAAAAAGTGCATTATTTTCAAGAGGCGATGCGTCATGACTCGTCTTTCACTGGTCTATTTGCATCATACTTATATTACCTATCTCTGTTCTATAAAAGTGTTTGCTAGTAGGCGTTGGCATACTCCACAAACACCCACAGAATTTTAAAGAAAAGAGTTAACTGAAATATGATTCATTGTATTTGAGAATACTACTTGTTTAAAAATGAATTGATCCAATGTGAATACAATTAGAGTGGGCTTTTTAGACCAAATTGGAAATAGATTGGTTTTGAAATTCACTCCAACACCTCGTATATATATATAACGTTTCTGTGTCTTGCAGCGTGCAAACGATTTACACATACTCTTCGACAATGCGTATACTTCTACCAATTCTTCTCGCTTTTATTTTTTGTATTGGATCGGATCAGAAACACGCAGTGCTTTTTTAACTGAATAACTGTGGAAGGTATCTTGAAACTTCATTCTTTTCGTCTCTGTGTAACATTTCGTGGATAAAAGCAAGACGAATAGAAAGTTCTTAGGGCCTGTCATACTCACAGAACACGTTCACATCAGTGAATTTGTAAATGAGTGAAAATCATAGAGACTCGGACTGTTCAGTAATATCGAATAAAATGTCCCTAGATCAAGTATTTTCTGTACTTTGATCTATTGAAGAGATACAATTCGAATTTTCATTACCAAAAGTATTGTTTCCCGTCTGAAGCGACTCAGTAGTGCTCTGACTGATTACCTCCTATTGATAAGCAAATTGTGAATTTGTTCTAACAGTGATTGGTATGTAGTTAAGAAAAGCAGTTAGCAGTTGCTCAGATTTTCGAACTGATATCAATTGCAGAAGCATGAAGACTAAAAACTAGTATCCCTTAACTTTTTCCTATTTATAATTAATCAATGGTGTCCCTAATATAATTTCAGCATATCGAAAAGATTACGGGATAAAAATTGTCTAAATATTATCGGTATGTACTATCAAGCGAGAAGAATAACAATAATAGCATAGACTAAAATGTATCGTTTGATCAACCTCTTCAAAGAAAAGGTAATAAACAAATATCAAATTTTTAGTGCAATCTGGATCGATTCCGGAGGAACCGATCGAGTATTTGTCTAATTGTGCTCACTGCTCACTAAACTTGAAAGCTCTTCAACCATATTTGACGCGCATTGCTAACTGTACCAGATGCATGATTTATCGAAGTGATCAAGATCTAGGTAAATATCAATAGACTTATTTTCTTATCACATGTTTCTATGCATTGTTTTTCAATAGATGTGCTCGAAGCCGGATGCTGTATGTCAAACTGTGGCCCAATATACCAAGTATCAATGGCTAATGGTCGACCGACGTATTTTTGTCAGGGCGATATTTGTAACTTAAAAATAGAACGTGCAGCAATAGATCTTCTTCGTTAACTGTAATAGAATTTTGAGTATAGTAATTTATTCTTTCACAAAAATTTCTTACTCAATGTGCCTATGAGATACAAATCAGATGTCATACTTCGACTTTGCTAGAAGTCATTAGCAAATAAGTTTAGAAAATATTATAACTATATCAATTATTCATGAACTCTATGCAAGTTTTCATTGGAAAATAACCAACAAGAACATTATATTAATTGTTTTGAAATATAGCTCAATCTCAAGTAATGGGTGAGATTAGCTACTATGAACAGTTTCGATCCAACTAAGACAATTCTCTTCAGATGATAAATATTTTTCAATAGTTTCGAAGAAACCAAGGACGAAAGTTCATAGATTAGGATCATGTAAGTCTTGTATCATTCTATCCAATTTGACTTCAAGATCTTTTCGGACAGTACAAGGTCGTAGACTCAAAACATCTTACTACATAATTTTCATAAATGATGTAAAAATAAAGATGATAGCTCAAGAAATAAGAGAGATATACGCTTGTTAATAATATGCAACGTTTTTTCTATCATCGTGTAATGAAATACATAAAAAGTGCTTTTGACACTGTGAGATTATATATAAACTAATGAATAATTGTGTTTATTTTTCTTTTTTTATCTTTCTCCTATGCATTCGAAGAAAATAGAAATGAAAAATTAAATAATAACAACAATGATAAATAAGACTAATCAGCCATGCATGATAATCAAGATGAAATAAATGGAAATGAACAATGAATATCAGATTTCTAGATTCGAATTCTTATTTTCTTTTACTGATCTAATTCAATTCGATTCATCTCGTTTAACTAACAATATACTATACAGAATTGAAATTTTTTTTTTTGCCATTAAATATTTGCTTATCCATTATTTGTAGAGAACACTTAGATCACTAGCTACCGTTTATGATGATAAAGTCATCTGAGAAGACGATTAACTCTCATAGCATGTCAATCATCATACAATGCCAAAACTTATTATTCTATTTGAAACAATAACAGTTTCATTATAAAACTAAATTGATACGAATAACAAATGACGACACTCTTCAAACTACACAAACAACGAAATCAACCAAAGACTTCTGTAACTTGAAGAATGAAATTTTAAATGGTATACGTTCTATTTGGTACTACTTAATACATAGTGTCTTCATATAGTACAGTAGGGCGACTATTCTTTTTTTTCTCTTTCTTTTTGCTATTATCGACCAATGTATTAAGATAGACCACGCATTTTCTTCTACATATTCAAATACGAAAGATAAAACGGTTGTAGCTCGATATTTGACATGGAAAGATCTTCTTTTGATAAAGTGAATGATTATTTTAAACTAATAAAATAATGAAAAATAAAAATTGATTCAGCATAACAGTTTTTATAAACAGAAACATTCTCTGGTCACTGATTGTACAATGACTATAGAATTCACTATCGCATATAAAAGCTATATTGCTTATTATCTTTCCTGTATATTGTTAGTGCGGCTAAAATACAGTGATACCATCTTGTGACCCTTCTTTTCTCACATAGCCGGTGTGCACATACTATCAGTTTCCCTATATTTGACCTGATGATCCTTCTTTACTCGCGTGACCCCTACAATCGATTGCTGTGCATTGTCTATCTCTTCTATATAAGCGCATATTCTGTATGCGAACAAGGTCAGTGATCGTCTGTAGAATCTAAATAAAATATCTACACAATTACTTTTCGCTTCAAATTTGAATATGATGCAAACGACTACATCTCTTGATGAACAAAATCAACCAACTTATGATTCTCTTTTACCAGCATCATATGATACTTCATCAATGATTGATAGTATGATACCATCATCAAGTAGCTCTATGCCAATTACTGAACCAAAGCTTGATAATATAGATACAGGCATTAGACAAAGTATTTAATAAATTGATTAAGAAATATAAAATAATTGACATAGAGATTATTCTTTTTTCTCTTGTAGAATCCAATATGAAATATAAACGTGCTCCATCAGCTTATACACACCATCAAATACGTGAATTAAAAAAAGAATTTGAGCATAATAAGTAAGAAAAGAGTATTCTTATATTTGTTTATTTATTTATAAATATGAATAGATATTTAACATGTCAAATTTGAACTGAATTGACTCATAGGACTAACTTAACGGAACGACAAATTAGAGTAATAAAATCTGTTTTTTTTTGTTTTAATCTATTCGTTTTTCTATTTAGATCTGGTTTCAATCCCGGTAAGAATGCATGGCAAATTTTTTTGTATTTTTATTTTTGTTTATATAAGTCGATGTTGCTCAGATCATAAATCAAATAGGCGACTTGCAACAGGTATAGCAAATATTGACATCAGTCCTCATTCAACTGCTATATCAACTAATGATATGGATACTTCAGCTAATACTGAACAACAAAAATAAGCTTTAAAAAAGTTGTACAATATGTCAAAATTTGAAAAATAAACTGAGATATCAATAAAATGTAAATCATTTGATTATATAGAAATTGTTTTACAATAAAATTTTGTGTTTGTAAATGATAACAAAGAATTTCACAAACTTAATGAAATGCGTCAATTATTGTGATATAAGGAAACGAAATAGTATGGAGAGATTAGTCAAAACATATAAAACAAATTGTTTAACTTTAAAAGTTGATCGATACAAGTAATTATGTCGTCTTATGAAGTTTTCTAATGGATTATCACTTTATTTATATTGTTCATCCTTCAAAATCTTACTTGAAATTGTCGTGTGAAGATTTCAATGTTTTAGTTGTGGATCACTTCTACAAAAGGATTTCTATAAATACATCCAAGATTATATAGAAGATATCTAATAAGAAAAATGAAATTAATTTTTCTTTTGTAAAACATTTTATTGAAACAAGCCCCATCTCAATAGTCTTCATTTTTATATTAATTTCAAAAAAAAATTGTCTGGATTAAATGAAATTGATACTTTAAGATATTAATTTGTTAAATAACTGAAACAGTAGACTAAGTAGAATATATAAATGAAGATGAACTTATATTATTTCTATTCGATTGATCTTTTGCTGAAAATGTAACAAGTAGGATTGATGTCAATTGTAACAGTCTTTTTCGTTCCTCAATACTATGTTAAACTAAAAATATTTAGCTAGTTTTTTAATTTTTGCATAAGCGTAAGATCAATGCAATCATTACAGTCACAGTAATAGTAAAACCATGATAGAATGTATTGAAAATGCTTTGAATTTACAATCTGAACTGTTATAGATCATTGTCTATTAATTTGATGCACGCTCGTATATTCATAAACATGTTATTCGTGTCCATTTAATCATCAGACATGAAAACTGAAACTGTATTGAACTCAGAAGTATAATCTATATGAGATCTATTGAAGAAATCTAATGAATTATTCCTTCATTATAAACAGTCAATTTGTCGGAAGCATATGAGACTAAAATTTGAATGTCATCAAAACGAAAAAATTAGTATGTTAGACTCGTACGCATTGTTGACTTGACATAATCTTGTACTTTCTATTCTTAAATAAAACGGAATTTGAGGTAAGATAAGTATCTATCTAATGGTGATTGAAGAAATATGTTGTGATGCATTGTGATAAACATTTGATTCTACCTTGAAATCTTGCCAGCTCGCAAAAATATTCATTAACATCGAATCTACAAAGAGCTGTCCATCTTTCATTATGTACTACTGCGTGTTGCACGATAACAAAAATAGATGTATACGAACTCTGTTTGACGTTTTTTTTCTAACTGACTAGTGATAAAGAGTGGGTGACAACTCAAGCTCATGTGAACTGGAAAGCAGCTCGCTTCAAATGAACCTGAATTGATGTACCAGTTTTCGCTCTTTGAATTGATGAAAACTATCACAACTCTAACGAATAATTATATTGAAATTTTTCTAGAAAATTTATAACTATTAGATTTTTATAATAATGCTTACAAAGAGAAAGAAATTGATTTTTACTTATGAATAATTCATTTAATTGCATGAGACAATCAATAAATAATTATAAATGACGAAATTATCCATTTAAAAAAATGGTTAGAATTGTATTTGTTTTTCACATTGAAAAATAATATAATTCGATCATTTTTTTTTGATAGAAATTGAAGATATTATTGATGATCTTCAAATGATAATAAATGATTGAGTATTATTCGTAATTATTGCTGCGCTACTATACTTTCTTATAAACTATTTCCTGAATGATCAAGCTAAATCAAAGAATAGCCGTGAAAATTTTTATTTGTTGATATTTTGTGTTTAGAAGAATAACTAGAGAAAAAGTTTATAAGAATTATTATTAATCCATATACTAGAAATGCTCGAAGGCAAAAGACAAAAAAACGTTCTATAAATGAAAAAAATTTTATCATTAATCTTTTATGTTTATTATGATACATCATTTAGATTCTTAATGATAATAACAACAAAATTACAACATTGAAAAATAAAATGTATTTATTCGATTAAATTCAAATATTTCTTTGTGTTAATGTTTAATTTGATATAAGAACAATTTAAATAAATGTTTGTCTTTTTAATTTCCAATATAAATTGATAAATAATAATTTAAATTCACGACGAAATGATTTTGATGAAATAAAATAAATATAGAAAGGAACAGCAATATTGAAAGATAATAAAAAAAATGAAAGAAAAAATATAAAACTTTCAATTTGTGTATATAGAACACTTTTATTTAATATTATATTTTTACTAATAAGGGTTTCTAAATGAATCATTGGATAAAGAGCTGTTGTTATAACATAGACAATTACTTCCCATATAACTGCAATTAATAATTCACGATCTCGTCGTTGAATAGAATTATTCGAATTACTTGTATTATGTATGATTGGTTGAATACGAACATGTCTACGTTTCATATTACGATAAGTTAAATAACCAAATATTCCCAATGTGATAGGTGGAATTAAACCAATAACTATTATTGTATAAATAGTATAAATTATTGAATAAATACCAATTGTTCCACATTGTTTATTGATGATTGTTGTCATTATTGCAATATGACTCGATGCTAAAAACCAAAAAATAATAAAAAAAATGACAAGTAATTTTGCTCGTTTCGATGTACTAAGTGCTCGTAAACTAGCACGTTCATTTGTAATCAGAAAACGATCAATACATGCTAGAATAAGCATTGTTTTAGCTATTATTCCAAAAACACTTGGCAAATAAGAACGTATTTTACATAAAACAAATGCACCTATTGATTCGTCTCCATAATAAAAAGGAAACGTTTGAACTAAACGATTAAATGTTAAATAACAAATGTTCATTATAGCTGCACTTAATAAATAAACTGAACATGGATTTTTATGTTGTCGAATAAAAAGTATAACTATAAATAAATTTCCAATATCTCCCAATATTGTAAGAATTGGATTTCCATAATTATTTATTTGAGTTTGAATAGCTGTTAGAATTAATGAAGACATTGTTATGACGATGAAGATTGTAAAGTATATATTATTAATGAAACTAAATACAGAAAAACAAAGTCATTTTTCAAGGAGGAACAAACCGATTTGTTCGATTTCTAGCTTAGAAATCAGCTTGTTCTCTTTTAAAATTCTTCATAAGTAGATTAACAGCAATAAAAATATTTTATCCATAGATTTTCTTCTATTTCAGAAATATGGAAAAAAAATTAAAGAGTTCATGGAATAATATTACATACAGTATATTTACAGGATGTCTCATGAATAACTCTGCAATATAATGTTATAAAGAGTTGATGTTTGTTTTTATTAGAAAGAACAAAGTATCTAGTACAAAAATATATAAAAGAATTTGGCTGAAAATATTTTTGACAGACAAAAAGAATCTTGAAAGAGAAAACACAAGAAAACATTTCTGTAGTTTCTTTTTAAACTTTGAAACAATGTCAAATAATTTAGACAACTTATCTTTTTATTCGTCCAATCCGAATTTTACTATATGAAGATAGAGCACTAATGCTGTATAAAACGAGAGATTTTCTGTATATTTTACATTACATCGATCGAAGTAGTTCATTTTATGATATTATCTGGATTATCGTATATCTATCATTATGGATAGTAATCGAAACATAAATCCTACTTTGATCGAAAGGCTTGTAGAAACTAGATATTTTATATAAAAAAGAAAGTTTTTGAGTTCTCTACAAAATAATGTTATTTACAGTAGAACACAGCTTCTTTATGAGGTATTCAGACAAAAAATTGTCCTTTTGTTGAAACACTAAATTTTCGCATTTAGTTATTTTTAGTCAAACTGTCTTCCGTTCATCCTCTTGTGTACCATAGCAAATGAAAGCCTTCATTATAATGAACAACCGTATATATATCCTAGTCAATGTATTGAGCTAAGGGTACCAGAAAAAATCCTGTGCTACTGGAATGTCCGAAGAACTTGAGGGGTAACCTGCAGAAAAGTGTCTAGGAAATGGATATTTGAAGGTACTGATCAAATACTCAACTAACTATTATTGCACAGCATTTTTAGGTCTTCTGTCGCCAAAATTGAAGTATATTGGAAAGTGAATCTAACACTTGACTTTCTCCATTTTTGTTTCTCAAAGAAAATTACAAGATTTTATTTTATTTACTATTTTCAATTCTGAAAACTCATGCAGGTCAAATTTCGATATCTAACCAGACTTAAGTTGGTCAAATTCCCATGCTACTTCTTCATGATAGTCCTCTCTCAAATTATGATCGACATCGTTATTTCCTCAACTAATGAATAGTGAAGAAATAATCTCGAAAAAGTTACCATGAAAAATATCTTCATTTCGTATGTTTTGTCAAGTTGTTTATATGGAACCGTGCGTACAAAAGAAAACGTTGAATGAACAGTTGTTATATAGAATAGGGCAAATTAAGGGCGTTCTATAGAACTTTTCTCAGTAAAATTACTGATATGGATATCTAATGCAGTATCTACATCAGTATAATTACTGAGAATTTTCTAAATATAAATATTGAATACCTGGAGGGTTTTTCAGTACAAGGATACTCTAAATTCAATACTTTCTATAGGGTATGATGTTCCAAATAATTGAAATTGAATAATGGAGACGACCAAATAAATACGTTTGGATACAAGCAATAAAATCAAAGTTGCAAAATACTTTTCCGCCCTATTTTCTTCTAAATTTTTATACATTTTTGTACTAGACATGTTGCTTCTTCTAACAAAAAAAAACATCAACTCTCTATGACATTACATTGCAGAATTATGTCAAAAATCAAAATTAATGTAAAACTTTTGCACTATATGTTACATTTTTTACAGTAAATTTTTTATTTAATCAAATAGCATTACAGCAATACTTATATTAAGTCGTACATAAATTTGATTGGGTCGCAATCACTTTGCCGACAATCATTTTGCCGACAATCACTTTGCCGACGCCGTTTTGCTGACAGATCATTTTGCCGACAGATCATTTTGTCGACAGGTACACTTTGCCGACAGCTTCTTTTTGCCTACAAAAAATTGAAGTCGAAAAAATTGAAATTTGATTAGAGTATGATGTGAACAAATATTAAGTGAGGGTGATGACGACAGTGAGGATGGAAGTGAGAGTGAGGGTGAGGATGATGGTGAGAGTGAGGGTGAGGATGAAGGTGAGTTTGAGACGAAGACGGAAATCAGAATTCAAAATTTTATTAATGACCGTGGAAACAGGTCAATTATCGATTTCCTTCTGGGTATTTTTCATAATCTTTCATTATAAATATTTGTAATTTTTATTAACAGAATTTTAAAAGCCCAATAAAAGACAGAATTTCATAAGAAGTAATAAAAGGTAGATTATATGTCATGATTATCTCTATTCATTATCTTTTCCTGTCTATATATTTGCCCTCTACCTCAGAGAAACTAGCTCGCTCCCTTGCTTGTATTGTACTCTGGAAACTAATAGATATAGTGGGCTAAGATGCCAACTAATTATGGTGTCGAAACAAGTTGTCAGTAAAATATAACTGTCGGCAAAGTGTACCTGTCGGCAAAATGATCTGTCGGCAAAACGGCGTCGGCAAAGTGATTGTCGGCAAAATGATTGTCGGCAAAGTGTACCGGACCCATTTGATTATATCTTCGCAAAACGTGTCATAAATAGATTATACAATGAAGATTAATTAAAATTAATTTGTAAAATATGCAACATAACCTGATGCAAAATTGCATTATTTTATTGTTCAGTATTTATTTTTCTAGGTCATTTCGATACATTCATTTTTTCATTTAAAATTAATGGAAATATTTTATATTTGTTTTCCATATTATTAAAATCAAATTTAGTGATGTAACACAAATAAAATGAATAATTAAATCTGTTGCATTTTTTGGAGTGCATTGTACTGTTCTAACTGGATAGAATGAACAACATTGAATTTTAGTTGTTTTAATCTATTACTTTATTTGACAAGTAATGTCAACGTAACACAAACTCTATACATTTTATTTTTAAGAACAATTATGGCGTCAACCTGATTTTATAACTCAACTTGTTTTGCTACAGGAATTAATATTTAATTCTATTAGCTGTAGAAAAAAAAAGTGATAAATGAATAACGCAGATATCTTCTAGGCTTTTTTTAAAATTAATTATTGTTAGAGTAAAATAGATCGAGAAGAGAAATTTTTCATAAAAGATAAAAATAGATGTGCCAAGAAAGTCATTATTTAATTAAAACAAGATTAGTGGATAGTGCGTAAAAGAACGAATGTCCTTTTTTTATGACATCAACTTATTATTATTATAAGTGTGATGTATAATCGTTTTTTATCGATCTTATATATATGGGTAAAATTATTTAATAGCGATGTGATGTCATAAAACTAAAACATGTATATGTCGACATCATGAAATATCCTAGAGTTGATTTTTATATGTTGAATGTATGTTAAGTTACGCTAGATATACTGAAAAAATCAGCCCTAAAGATCTTTATCGAGAGGAGTTATTACTAAAAAAACTAGCATTAGTGACATCACGCAATAAAGGCCATCAATTTGTCATTTAATGCGTTTTAGTTTTTGGGTCATGCATAATTTTTTCGAAAAATTCAGTTTATTTTTCGTTAGCGATACGACAGAATACGAATATACAAACGAAAAAATATTCGTGTAACTACATAAAAAAGTTCAAAACAAATTCTTTCTCAGAACCTTGACATACTGATAATACCAAAAAATTTTTTAAGTCTGATCTTGCTGATCATTTTTACCATAGAGGTAATTCAGACCTAGAGTCTATCTTGGAATCTTTAGAGTTCTTCCTCATATCGTTAAAAAGATATTCACTAATTATTTCTTAATTAGTTAGCATCTGAAAGAGCCAACATTTTTACATAAGAACTGATTCCGACAAAACATCCTTACAGAAAATTAAAGTCAAATGAAAGCGATAAATGTCCTATCCTCCCGGACAAAAATAGTTCAACAAAGTATTTTCAATAAATTATTACTATAAATTAATCTTTTTGAAAAAGTGAGGATATATTCGGATAGCCCGACGAGTTCTCTACAAAACTATATATAAACACTTTGGAGTGCACTTCTCCTTAAAAAATAAATTCACGTACAATAAAGGCACCCTCATGTTCAGATTTCCAAAAAAAATTTTTTTTTAATTTTCATATATTTTTTCAATTTTTTTTTCAATATAGAAATAATTTATTACAAAAATAACTACACAATATACTAATGTTGAAAGTCGAGTAACCGTTGTCCTCTTTCTTTTCGAATGTTTTACATGTGAGCGTTCTATGACTTCTCGTTTTTCTTTCTATTTTTTCGAGAATACAGTTTAGTTACATACATTAGTTTATAACCTAGTATTATGGATACCTATCCACCAGTTAGTCCGGATCTAAATGCTGTTGAGAGTGTATGGTCATGGATGAGTCGGTATGTTCAAAGAAATCATCCACGCTTTCAGCAGCATTTAGATAGATTAGTTGAACAAGCATGGAATGCAATTCCTCAAAATGCTATACGTGGATATATTAATCACATATCGACTATTTGTAATCAAATCATATCTAATAATGGCTGGGAAAGTATAGGATGATAAAGACTTTGATGTACTCGTAAAAAAAATTGAAAAAATATATGAAAATTAAAAAAAATTTTTTTGGAAATCTAAACATGAGGGTGCCTTTATTGTACGTGAATTTATTTTTTAAGAAGTGCAATCCAAAATGTGTATATATAGTTTTGTAGAGAACTCGTCGGACTATCCGAATATATCCTTACTTTTTCAAAAAGGTTAATTTATAGTAATAATTTATTAAAAATATTTTGTCGAACTATTTTTGTCTAGGAGGATATATTGATATTGAGGACGAAGGAAGAACTCATTTATAATTTTCCATCTGCTAACTCGCAACAATCGATATTGAACAATATGTATGCATTGTTTTGTTCAAAGAGTCTCTATTACTGACTGGTTAAGTTAATCGACATATACTATAAGGTACTGCATTGATCCTCGACATCAACAGGCATAGAATGACCGCTCTTATAGCTAGTATGTGGTTAGTCAGTGTGTACAGGGAACTCATGTGATTGAGCGGAAGAATTGTACATCAGACCAGCCTTCTATCCAGAGCTGCAGCTAGTAATGGTTGTAGGAAAAATATCAAGCTAATCGAAAGTGTCTCCGGGCAGCGTCTTATACCGAAAGACGGGAGTATCCTTCTTCGTTGGCCAAAAGGAAAAAAGTTGGTTGCAATCAATGCAATCTGAAGTTACTTGAAATAATGTTTTTCACAAAATAACCATTTTCTATTAGCAAAAATACTATTCTGATGTATCTAACATCTTGTGGGTCGAGATAATGTGGATTTGCTGAAGTTTATTGAGCAACAAAAAGTTGGATGCAGTAAATACAAAATTCTAGTGGATTCAATGTCTCATTTATTTTCATATGGTCCGATAGAGCTTGATGAGCTGATTAAAGATACATAGTTCTTATTCGAATTAGATCAGTCTTTAGCTAAGAAAAATTCTACAATGTGAAGAAACTAATGGGTCACACACAGGATCTTCTAGAGTTTTTCTTTTTATATTTTTTTTCCTGAAGTTATTAGAGATATTTCATTTTGATTCAACATCAAAAGCTGAGTTCAAACATATTATTTGATTGGATTTAAAACCAAATAAGTAAACAAAATATGTTTGATACGCAGTTATCTTTGTAAAGCTATTCAACCTTTTGTAAGAAGAAATAAGAGCAAATGACTTATCTTCCTAGAATCACCTGATTGCGATCTACAAAGATGCCTATTTAATTTTTTAAAATATTGTTTTATTGTAAATTAAATTGAAATTTTCCTGATTATGGCGGTAAAAGCTTGCAAATTTGTCAAAAAATGGCCATACTTAGGAGTTTATAGCATCATAATAAAATTTTAGAGCAAAATCAATATCATATACGGAATCAATCCAAAAGAACTATGTCAAACTGTATTTTTTTTCTGAAGTTTGTCGACGATCCTCCAAAATGTAGCAATACCTTTAGCTAAAGAATATATACTCTCATACAATTTGTCCTGCTTCCCAATATGCTATTTATTTTATTCTAAAACTGAGGTATACTGAATAAATACAGATGTATTCTTGAAAGTTTTTTATAATTTTGTTTCTGAAATTTTGAAACATTTAAGATCTTCAATAGGTATATTTGTGATAATTATTTTAGCCTATCAGATCAAGTAAAAGTATGAAAAATGTCATAGTCATTTTTATCATCAGTTATTATGGAACACCCTTTAGAGTGTAGGCGTATAGCATGTGATTATAGGTACTTTAGTAAACCTATCTATTGGAGTTTTGCGAAGCATAAACTAAAAGAAGTGTTGAAGTATATTAAGAGAAGAAGTTTGCATCTATACTCTGCTCCTCCTAATCCGTTTCCCTCACTGGCCGTGACGGACATTACCATGGAACTATCACAAATCATAAGACACAGGGTCGATGGACTATGACAAGCATATTAGCAATGCCCTTCCCTCCCTTCCTTCTTTCTCCATCACAGTCGCTACAAACACCACAATAATGCTGTCCATCCTCAAGAACGGTAATACATATACTGTAATGAAAAATATTAAAGATCAGATTATTACTTTTCGTTATCTGTGACGAGCTAGAGATGTAGTATTATTACCGTCCTCGGTATTAATGTTTATTGAGCTACTCCATATTAGTCCAATCGTAATCATATCACATCAAACACATCATTATATAGAAGAGCAAGACTACGCCTAGGATAGCTTACATTTCCAAAAAAAAAAGCTGAATTATTTAAAAAACTATTATTATTGGGGAAAACTCCCAAAAGAGAACATAATTGTTGAATTATTGGAAGAGTTTCCCTACTAGCAGAGCAATTCTGACTTGCCTATGAGAACACAAATCATTTTTGGACAGTTCAATTTCTATCAAAAGAACTGTCATAGGTGTAAGAAAGACTATCACTCATAAGAGAGAAGATACGAGAAAGCATAAGAATAATCAAGGAAAAGTCTCATAGATAATGGACGATGTGCGCATGGCTGTTACAATAAAAGGTATAACCGAACAATGAATATAAAGAATATCAACAATATGAAAAGGATGGATCGATAAGCGTGATACCACACAAGAATGATATCGCATAAGAGTAGTGTGTCTATCAGCATAAATACCCACAAGATTAAAGTATACTGCGGGATTAATGTGAAACATGATTGAACTTAAGGTACTTGTTTAGCCGTTGTTTACACTCAATGTAACATATCACAATTAATACCATTTATCATCAACATACGTTAGAGATGAGTAATAGCTAACAGACAAATCCATATGCTGTTGTATTTCTTCATTTACAATATAAACAGCTTCATCGTATTTCACATTTTAATCTCGCAGCAATTATGGTAACAGTTTTCTTGTGAGAGAAGATAAGACCAAATGTTTTATTTCATTTGCACCACCATATTTCAAGCTGTAAAAATACCTATATAGTTTTTCAGATTTTGTTTTACTGGTGAGAAAATTTAACATGTTTTCATTTTGGTAGTAATAGGATCCAAAATGACCTTATCTATAGCAGCTTTCCTTGTTAAAACTGTTGAAAAGCAAAGTAAATACTTAAGTAGCAAATTCGAAATTAGTATGCAAAACGATATCGAACTATTCCATTTTTGCAACTTTGGTTTCCATTAGAAAATTGATCTTAGGGTTACCACAGATGAAATTTCAAAGTAAAGATATGAGAAAAATATCTTCTTGCAAGTTTTTCGACAACTAAACGTATTCTAAAAGTTTCAAAAGTCTTGAAGAGACTTCCCGAGATCTCATAGAACGTCAAAAGACTGCATGAGACTTCGAAATCGAAGTCTTCGCTGTTCCCGACTCACAATCTGTTCTTTTGTATTTTAAAATCCGATCAGAACTGGTAAACAGTGTCTAATACAAGAACTATCATGTTTATAGTGCAAATTAATATCGGCGCTACAACTTAACTCAAAACTGTCTGAATTATATAGATGCTTGCTTTTGTCTCTTTTTGAACGCCATAAGCTATGCAAGAATAAAATTATCAAAAACAAATTAATATTTCTACACGACAGAAAAGAAAAGTAAAAACTATTGAACAAAGCCAAACCGTTCGATTTGATTTTTTCTCTTTCAGATATTTGACTATAACTATTTTATGGAACTCAAATATAAAAAGATGTGAGTCTAACTTTCAAGTCGAAATTTTCCGGTTTTCCATCCTCTCCTTACGGACGTTTCCAATACAAACAGACGTGACATAATTAATGGTTAGTACGATTTTCGATCATTATAGTTCATCTAAAGCTTCACTGCAAACTATGCCTATAAAATTAGAATAATAATATTTAAAAAAAATTCAGAAATTCATCAAAATAAACCATTTATTTTTCTCTATTTCGTTCTCACTGACTACCCATTTAAAAGTCTAATCAGATTTGATTTTTAAAGAAAGTTGCTTTTTGTTCCTTTTATGTACATTTAGTAGTGTTGAGAATCAAACATAAGCTAATTATTGCTGAATATTCACAATAATCAATAGATATCAAAAAAAGGTTATTTGATTTGAGTATTTATTTTTCATTTGTACTTAAATTCTCTATATAAAGTGGCGGAAAAAAGTTTAACAACAAGACTATTTCTTTTGATTTTGTTTGAAGACAAAAAGCAAGAAAGTTCTAGTGACTGATATAGCTAGATAGGATTGATAGTCACTCACACTATATAGAAACAGCCCTTAAGTCATACTCCTTGTATTATAGATAAAGTTTTATTTTTTCTCCAGCAGAAAAAAGTTTAACAACAACGAAAATATGTTCATATTTAAAATGTTTTTCTCTACCCTAACAAATAATAATTCCATATTTAAACACATCATATCAAAGAGTAGAATGTGTCTGACAAAGTATGTCAGTCTATTTTCGTTAAACTTCATCTTAAAGTACGTAAAGATCTAAATCATGAGACCTCTATAGGTATCTGTATGGTTTTCATGAAAAACCTAGGTTTTCCATACTTTTTGTAACATAAAACTAGTATCAGAGTATATGACTGAAAAGAGCGTAAAAAGTTATATCGATTGTGGTGTTTTGAGTGTCGATTAAAGTTCTTATCCACTGGTTATAGTGAATTTTTTATTTATAGTAATGTCAGTTGTGTCTAGTATTTGAACCATTTGTATCACTTTTTAAGACATTATAATGCCCGTTATCGTGCAGTTTGATAGAGCACGAAATTCTCTACAAAATGATATGTTTTGAGCCAATCAAACATGCGAATCTAGGTGAGTCGGATTAAATTTTCAGAACTCCATGTAGTTTTTAACAATTTACACTTAAAATTAGACATCTTTAGCATTAACATAAAAACTTTTTTCTATTCAACCCAGATTCGCATGTTTGATTGGCTCAAAACATATCATTTTGTAGAGAAT
>JAJEKB010020494.1:419505-441049 GCA_022393335.1 Macrotrachela quadricornifera | reverse complement strand
GTTCGATTAGAGAGACAATATATTGATTAATAACTTACTGTGTTTGCTCGTAGCGCCTCAGCAATATATTTTGCGCCAACGTCGCCAATTTGATTACTGTGCAAATATAGTGTAGTCATCGTCTGTATTAAAAAATAGACATCAATGCAGAAATTGTACAAAAGCTATTCAAACTTTTATTTGTGTCTAATATCACTGAATAAGCCAGTACAGTTGTAAAAACTAAACACTAGTTATTCGGCTATTGATGGGAACGATTTATGCAAAAAGTCATTACTCAGTATTAATTGTGCAATTATCAGATAGTGAATCTGATAATTGTATTTGTGTTGAAAAATCTACATCTGATTGCTTAACTCATCCTTTCAAACTTCATTGTTTGTAAAATCTTTTTGAGTACGATCCTCGATTATTCTGATCTTGTTTCTTAATAGAATATAGTAGATATCAACATTTTCAAGTCAATAAAACAACCATTTATCTTACATCAATTGTATCTGGACACATAATCTACTTTTTAATATTTAACGAATTCAAAACTGTAGCCTGGTAGGATTTCCTTATTTTCTGTCACCTAATAGTTCATTAAAGTGTTGTCATCGACATGTAATGACAATCGAACCAAGGAGTGCTATATAGAACGCCATGCGAGCTTATTTTGTGAAAGAAATTTTATTCATAATCTGATTGCTTTTGTTTTTGTTAATACGACATAAAATAGATACCAGAGTGGAGGTCTTCTTAGAGATGTGAATTTTTTTATATTAACAAGTCATACTTATTTACGAAATTATTTAGATGAGCATGTTTTTAAGTATTGATCCGCTTGTATTTGATCAATGCAGTACACTGCTAATTTTGACTGGTCAATTAAAGTTTAAAACGATCAGACAACTAAATGTTTTCTTTCGTGTTTCCACTAGAAAAGAACCTGAAAGGAGTGAAAACGATAGAAATTCTCACGGATTTTTTTTGTTATCTGCTGGTAGATGGAAAAGTAAATTTAGAGTATTTAAATCGCTTTAGTACATATTCAAATCCTTCTTTTCCAATGTGAAACAAACAATAAACTTCAAGATTTAAATTCACTCGATGACGATGACAACTATAAATGGATGATATTCTTATGTATATTAGTGTGCTAGTTTCATGAATGAACAATTTATCACAATTAACAACTGGTAACAGTTACTCTTCTCAGAATTATTGTTTATGAGATAATTATTTGAAAAAGATGTTCTCTCCAAAGAAATTGTCTCAAACATTTTAGCGAATTATAACACGTGCTAAGAATTAGAAAACTAAATTCCAACACAATTATCATCATTAATCTTTAAGTTCTGCTCACTCTTATCTTATCCTTTATGCACAATTTTGTACACTATGATGCTTTGTCAGTGTCTTGATATGCTCTTATAATGTAGAGAAAAAGAATGAGTGAAGAACTAAGAATTCTTAATTCTTAATTGTGGAAGATTGTTCGTTGACAATTGCAATAAAATAATTTGAAATCGTCGAATTTTCATTGAGAGACTTTCATGGAAATAACACAAGTTTTAGTATATTTTGTCTAATATTTATGAATAAATAAATCTATAGCCTTCGTTACTCAATATGACAGAGAAAAACTTGCTGAGCACAAAGGTGTTTGAGACATAAGAAAAATTGCTTCGAATCGTATGAAAATGTGTCCCTCCATTATCAACTCTTTAAAATCTATTTATTCTTAGAAATGTCTTTAAAATGACTTTAAGAACATGATTAATCAATAGTATTGATATTTCGACTCTAACATCATTAATATTTGCTTTTTTAACCCTTCGAGTCCCGGTGGGATACATACTTCCCACCTTTTAAAAACTTTCAGATCATCGAGATTAATACATTGTTTTAAAAAACAAAATATACTACAAGATGCAGCGAGAGAAGCTGTATAAACTACAAAGTAGAAATGATTATTAATACGTACTTTCTGTTTCCAAAAAAAATCAGAGTACTTTGCAATCAATTTTCGGCGCTCTAAAAAATCGTTTTTTTCCTATACGAGCAAGAAATACCTTTTCTCCTATTTCGCGTTTATATTGTTAATTAAAACAAGCAACATAGAAGATTGTAGAGCTTTTCACGCTGCGTCTGGTAATGTATCTTTTTTAATTTTTACAAAAGCTCATTAGGTGATTGAAGGATGGCAAAAGATGAGAAAAGAAAAAAGCCATTTTTTTGGAGCGTCAGAAATTGATTGCACAAAAATTTGGTTCTTTTGAAAACGAAAAGCATTTAATAACAACAAGTTTCCCTTTGTAGGTTGTAGAGCTTTTCACGCTGCATTTTGTGATATACTTTGTTGTTTTAAAACAATGTACTAAGTAATGCTAAGACGTAATTAAAAAAGACAGTTTTTCTATGTCTGAGAGAGTAGAAAAAATTCGGGACTCAAAGGGTTAAATCAAACGGAAGAACGAAGAATAGTTTGGTAAGTATTTAAATATGAACGTATTCAATTAAAAGCATGTTGAAAAGCAGTTCATTAATCTATCGTACTATTTTCGTCATGAAACTATCATTGGAGAATTGGCGTTTTGCTTTTCAAATCGACAAAAGAACCTGCTTCGATTATAAATTATAGATTTTAGAAACTCCTTGTCTCATGTCAATTATATTATAATCGACAAACCAAGTTACTAAATAGTAAACTATAATCTTTCTCAGAAAATGCTTTTAGTTTACTCTATGGAATTTCGAAGTTGATGCTTTGCAGGTAACAATGAAATAGTACGAAGATATTCTTTTTTTGAAAGTGCATCAATATTTGAAGAACCACCAAGAAGGTTTTTCGAACTGAAAACTTTTTAAAACTCTTCACTTGATCTTCAGTTCAATTCAATCCTATCTTCAGATGCGACAAATCTGATTTTGATTATTGAGAATGAATAAGCCTAAAAGTGAACTTACCTTCATCTTTTCAAGTGTTTCCTTAAGCTTTTGTATCATATCATCTTCAATTGGATTTTTTCGAAGATCTAGATTGGCAAGAATCCATAGAAAAACAAAGATAATGAATTCGAAATATATTTTAATCATGGCTCAAAAATAATATATTTACATTAAGAACAAGCGTAATAAACCAATGAAAAATCAGACATATCAAAAGAAGACAACATCTGTAGATGGATGATGAATCATATCTTTCTTTCTCTCAGTTTAAATTTCCAGTAACAAAGAATATCTGTCTTTAATCTTCATGGAAGAGAAACTCGTTTTTGTATGTGATTTCCTCATAATATCAATTTTTTGATTGATTTTCAGAACTCTGCATACATCTGAGGAGTTCGAACGAAAATGGTTGAATCAAATTTTTTAGTAGAAAAAAATCTAAATTGCGAAGTTTTGACTACAACTCCTTGTACTCACCGGTGAAGTTCAACTGATTAGCATCAACTATGTGATTTATGTTCTTATGTATGAATGAATCACTTACCTTATTCACTTTAAGCGTTTTGACCAGTCGTTGTGCTCCGATTTCCGTGATTTTGTTTGTATGAAGCTGCATGTTTGTCAGTGTCTAAAATGAAGAAAACACTCTAGCAAATCACACTATTATCGTTATTCTAATGAGGCATCATACTCTTTGAGATTTCTTGAAAAAGATTTTCGATGAGTATCTTATTTAATTTAAGGTGAAGCAGAAAAGTAGAATATAAACTAAGGATGATTTAACGTGACAGTTTAACAATGCCGAGAAAATCATTCCTCTTTTTCTCTCGTCCCGAGTATACACGCATTCCTTTCTTTTTTTTCTTTTTTCTTTTTTTTACGCTTCTTTTCTTCGATCCGAGCTTTTAATAAGTTTAACTCCTTACATCCTCTATAGCTCAATATGAGCAACGAGTATCAAACTAATATACTCGGAGGAGAAACCCAGATTATGTATGATCCAAACACAGGAAATTATTTTGCATTTGGTAATAGCGATTTTACTCGTCGTTACAACCATGGAAATATTGAAAAACAAAATCAAGGTCAGTACCAACAAGTTAATTTAATACCTTTACAGAATATAAATCAAGTACAACAAGGGATAACAAATCAAACGAATCCAAGAAATCAATCCTTCCAAGAAAATCAAAGTGGTTCACGGCGAAATAACGAGTTACATAGTTCTCCAAAATATTCGAACAACACGAATCTTATAACGAAACATTCTGGCACGTACCACCCGACAGAACAAGAACAAATCGTTATTGATAAGAATATGAATGAAGAAAGAAACGATGAATCACCACTGGTAACAACGGAAGAACAAATCGAATCGGTCTCAATCGTAAACAAACGAGCTTTCAACGAGAGTAATGACTTTATTACTGTTGGATCAAATAAAATAAGAAAGAATAACCATAATAATCAAGCTACATCGATGAATCATAACGGTCAACAGATTTCTACAACAGCCAGTATAGTACAGAACAAATATTCCATATCACTAGAACATCTACAACGCGCAGTGACACACAATCTACCTTGTTTTACGATCCATTTCAACAACTCTAATCAATTACCAGCGGCAGTTAGTGTAGCAGAAGATCTGTACGACCATTTCTCTAAACAAAAGGTACATATTATTGAATTCTTTTCAATGGTGCGATATTTAGGTAATCAACTTAAAATAGGTGTAAAGAACAAATCCGACTTTCAGAAACTAAGTGATCCAAAAGTCTGGCCTCCAGAAATCCAAGGAATTTTAATCTCGGTTAAAATGCCCAAATTTTTACCTGATCAATTCACTTTAGTTATCCGAAATGTTCCAAAGGAATTTTCCATAGAGCAAGTCGCTGCTGAAGTCAAAAAGTCCGCATTATCTGCTGATAACTTCAAAATTATTATTTATCCGTACTCACGCTTGATGAACGATTATAGATTTACCGTATCAAATCAAAAAGAATATGATGGTCTACTCAGACTGGGTCAGATTGGAATATTTAATCGATTACGTTTAGTCACACCGTATAGGCTAGCAAACAAGCTGATTTATTGTACAAGGTGCTGGAAAGTAGGCCATACTCGAGATAAATGTGGAGAAACAAACCAAAAATGTAAAGTCTGTCTTTCTAATTTTAATGATCAACATAATGAGAGATGCTCCAAGGTTTACAAGTGCGCTCAATGTGGAAAATGCCACTTTTCACTAGATGCTGATTGTGAAGTAATACAACAATACCGGGCAAAACTAAACAGTGCAGTTAAACAAGCAGAAAAAGATGGAAAATTAAATCGTTTAACCGATACGATCGTCGAGCCTAGTCATAATCAACGACCAAATTTAAGTAATCAGATAACATTCCCTCCGTTAACTACAACAAATGGAAACATTAAACGATCAGCACCCTGGAATAATATTAGTTTAGGTAGCGAAAAATTTCAAACTCCACTAAATGATATATCGAACCAACAACTTTTCGAGAAACTCTGTCAGCACTTTGAAGGTAAATCAAAGCAAACGGAATTACATATATATCGGTTCGAGCAAGAAGTTAAAGATAACGCGAAAAAAATCAAGGAAATACAACAAAATTTAACGAATATAATTGGAATTTTCAACTCGTTCGTCTCTGATATCTCTACACCTCTTTTAAAATCAACTCCCAAAGGAGATAGTAAATTAAAAGAAAAGATCAAGAACATCGTTACTGGTGTAAAAGAACAAATAGAACCATTATTAAATAATTTACATGAACATGAAACTCAGGTGGAAGAGAACGAAAACCAGAATCAACAAAAGGTAGACCTATCAAAAAACACTTCTCCTTAGATAAACAATATGCTTAATCCATATGCTTCTGCTTTTGCTTACGCTTTTAACAGAACTGATACACCACTTCTAGTTGCACTAGAAAGACTTGAGAAATGTAAAGTTTTGGCTAAGGATAGAAACCAGATAAAAATTTTGTTAGAAGAATGGTTTACTGCGCCGACTTTGAATAGTATACTTACGAGTTGGGAGAGTCATAACCAGCAGAAAAAGAAGGAAATAAATAAGTTCGTAACACCTATGTCTTTTCTCCTCTACAATGTGCAAGGTCTAAACACAAGAAGTTTGGAAGTTATTGAGCTACTTAACAGAACAGACGCCTCGTTCATAGTATGCACAGAAGTAGGCGAAATATGGTTCAAAAGTAGGATACCCAATTTTAATATGTTCTACGAAAAAGGAACGAATAAAAACGGAGGAGTAGTCATTGCAGTAGGTAAAAATTTAAAAGCAGTAAAACATGAAACCAATCTACCTAATACATTAGTAGTTGATATAATTGGCTTAAACGAATCGTTAAGGGTTATTGGAGTTTATTGGCCTGACAGCCAAAAACGGGATCTAGATGAAATATCGCAGTATATCTCGGGCAACACAATTATTGCTGGAGACTTCAATGCCACAGTGAGCTATTGGAATAGTCCAATTACGGACAAGAGGGGTGAAGCAGTTGAGAAGTGGTATACAGAAAATCAGTTAGAATATATAGAAGGAACAAGGAATTCATCAAAAAGGTCACTCCGTAATATTGATTTCACGTTCACCAATTTTCCTGGTGTAACAGGTGAAACATTAGAATTCGGCTCAAGTGACCATTGGCCTTTAGTCTATAAATCCAATCACATTAGTTTCGAAACTGAAAAAACTTTCGAAATAATCAGATGGAAACATTATGAATTAATACTAAATCTGTTACAAGACTACTGGAAGACTCAAAAAGAGTATACTCCTGCTTTAGAATGGTATAATAACTACATTAGATTTCTAGCGGCACTAAAAAATCGTTTGACCACAGAAAAGAGAAAAGATAAATGGAGACCATCACTGCCCGAGGAAATTTTGAATAAATTAAAGTCAATAAGACAAGTTAAAATCCGCTTTTATAGAACTCATGAAGAAAAAGACAGGATATTACTACGGCATATGACAAGTCTGATAAGAAAAGAAATAAATGAATATAGATCTAATAGGTGGAATTCGTTTCTTTCAAACATAGGAACGAACTATGGGACAGAAAATACAACTTTTTGGAAATACCTATCTCGCATATATAAACCATCTTCTCTACCATTCAACAAGCTGACAGTCCGAAACAGAAATTTAACAGATCCCAAGGATATAGCCAAAGAACTCCACAAGTACTATAATAATCTTTTCGAGAAACCAAAGGAGGATCCTAGGGATTCTCATGACATTGAAATAAATCAGGAGCTGAGGGAGATCCGAAAAACAGTAGCATCTTGTAAAAGCAACATTAAACCCACGGATATATGGGAAATAAAAAAATTAATTAAAGACATGAAACCGAAAAAATCCGCAGGCGTAGATAACATATCGAACTTTGTAATAAAAAAACTTCCACCAGCATACTTAGAATCTCTCTGCTCATGTTTTAACGAATGGTTAAAAGAAGGAAAATTCCCGGATGATTGGAAGACAGCCAAAATTGTCACATTAAATAAGCTTAAAACCGGAATTCCTAAACCAGAACAAACCCGCCCGATCTCCCTACTGGCGACACACTCGAAGATTTATGAAAAGATCTTATTAAACAGAATACAAGAATGGGCAGAATCTAACCACATCATTCCGATAGAACAATCAGGTTTTCGAAGAGGGTGTTCACTACATACTAGAGTTCTTTCCATCTATCAGGAGATAAAAAATAAATTAGCTGGTAATATCCCTACACTAGGAATATATGTAGACTATAAAAAAGCATACGATCTAGTTTGGCACAAAGGACTAATAGTTAAATTGTGGAGAATGCAAATGCCGACAGAACTACTAAAATCAGTAATTAGTTGGTTGGAAAACAGGATAGCTAATGTTACCTTTGGAAACGAGAAAACTAAAACCTTCCATACTCACGTTGGACTACCTCAAGGTAGTTCACTAAGTCCTTATATCTTTATCATATATCATGCAGATCTAATAAAATCCACTGAAGCGTTCTCTACCCATTTGTTCGCTGATGACCTAAGTGTTTTAATAACTCCACCGATACAGAAAAGCTATCAAAAAATGCAAGAGTCACTATCAAAAGCAGGTACACGTATATGTCATAATCTATATAGCTATGCCCAGAAATGGAAACAGCCAATAAATATAGACAAAACTCTCTTTCAAACTTTTCACTCCCAAGTAGAAAAACCGACGATACCAATCTCAATGGACAAAAAAAATCTAGAAGCTGTACAATCCTTCAAATACTTAGGAATAGTGTGGACAGACAAAATGTCCCTTAAGCCGACAGTGGATAAATGCTTAGAGAATATACAAAAGTCGTACATAAGATTAAAATGGTTAAAACGTAATAAAGATATTTCTACACAAGTTTTGAGAACTTGCTTCTTCGCATATTCATTCCCATTTTTCACATGGATCTTCCCTTTTTATCCTCTACTTCCTAAAACTCATCAAGAACTTCTTCTTAGAAAATATAGGGTTGGGCTTCGAATAATACACAGATGTCCATTCGTGGAAGCGAATAATATTATAAGTGTCACTAAAGAAAAGTCTCTAGAATACTATATATGCAAGTACATAAGAAAAAGATTAGCATCAGTTCATAAGACAGATATAGGGCTGTCAAATTTCTACCAAGACATTTTTGATTGGGAAAAAATAACGAACAGAATAGAAACAAACAACAAAAAGAAACCAACCTCGCTGGGAGTGGGACAGCTTTTAAACCTTTCTCGCGTTAAAAAGATGAAAGAGAGACACGAATCATATCTATTGGTATGGTTAGCTTTTCTGGATAAATATGAAAACAATATAAAAGTCACAACTAACATAAACCCATAGTCAATCCTTTGAGAAGATTAAAATTTAAGTTGTAATCATTAGCAATGCTTAGCATCTTCGCTCTCTTCCAGTTTTTACTCTTTTTCATTTTTCTTCCTTTTTTTCCCCTTTTTTTCATTCTTATTTATGTATGCTCTAAACATCCGATTCATGTATTCTTTAAGTCTACATTGAATTATGCTCTCTTGTCATATTTTGCAATAACTTGTAGCTTAAAACCACTTATCTTATTTTCTGTTGTAAGCGCTTCTGAGCGGAGCAACAATAAACCAATGCTTAATCAAAAAAAAAAAAAAAAAAAAAATGCCGAGAAAATTAGTAATTCATTTTCTAATCAAATATCAGGAGGAAACAATCGGCATAATGTTTAACAGTTGTAGAAAATATTTTAGTCCGAAAATTGATTCTCTTACGATAACTGAATGTGATCATTTTGAGAAAATATAGATAACTCACTTTATTTAGTCGTAGTAGATCAGCCAGATGTTCTGTTCCTTTGTCCGTAATTTCATTATTAGATAAATTCATGGTGGTTAGTGTCTAAATGAAAAAATAAAAATGTATAAGAGAAATAGAAGAGATATATCACTGCTTATTTATGACTCTTACCCTATTATTTATCAGTTCATCTGTCACAAACTCTATATCTTGATCTGTTAACTTTTGTGAATTCAAATCCAATATCGCTTGATTCCGCCCATTCATAATCTTTTGTTGCAGTTGTGAATTTTCGTATTTTGGAACAGTCTCCACTCGTAAATTTCTTATCTCAGTTTCCATTTCCTTCAATTTGTTCAGGCCTGATATGCGAGTTTTGGTAGCGGGTAGTGGTTTCAATGCAATTAACCTTTCTTCAGCCTCTCTTCGATAATTATCAAATGGTATCTTAGCATCTATTAGTTTCTGCGGTTGTTTGTCTTTATCTTTGCTGATCGTCATGAAATTGAACACTTGTTCAATTAACTTCTGCTGTTCAACTTGAAGATTACGTTTGTATTCTTGAAGTGTTTGTTTCAGTTGTGTTTCCTGTTCCTTAATATTTCCAACCAAAACATTTTCATGCTGATCAGTAATATCACGAAGTGCTTTCATAGTCGTTTTAACTTCTAACTGTTGGTCCTGGCTTTGTTCCTCAATCTCATTGACTATATTTTCCACCCGAGTCGAACGATAGACCAATGATGACTGAACACCATCTAAGCAGCTTTCAGTCTAAAAAATAACAAATTAAAATCTATGATAAAATCAAAGCTATAATGTCAAGACAAACTTCGTATTCAAAATTCTTAACAAAACCAGTAATTAACACAAACTTATGATCTTTGTGTTTCACTTGTTGACAATTAGTGCAGATTGGTTTTGCACATTGTTCACACCAATATTGAAGTTTGTCATCGTGTTCTCCCTGACAACGGGGTATTTCAATAGGTCGATCCTTGACCGGAAGTTTGGTATGGTTTCGGTAATGACCAATTACATGAATACTGTCCCAACATGACGAGCAAAAGCTGTGTTTACAATCGCCTTCACACCAATACTTCGCTTCGCTGGATTCACAGCAATGACATATAGGTGTGCTGATATCAGGAAGTTCTAAAGAAAAGAATACAGTACGAATTGATCATAAATCAATAGAAATGCGGAGAGATTTACCGACGAGTTTTATCAACTTGCATATATGTTCGTTCGAACGTAGTTGTTCAATAGCATCAACTTCGACCTTGGTTCCATCTCGTTTTGGACACTCCAATATACCATTGTTCTTTGCGCTGATGCTTTGCAAACATTGTAAACAAAATGTATGCGAACATGGTAGCATACGAGGTTGATCAAAATGTTTCAGACAAACTGGACACATGATCACATCTTCAACCAATGCAGAAAAATCAGAGACCATGCTGATTAATTAACGATAAATAAAATGAATAGTTTAGAATCTACAAAACAAAATTAAACTTCAAGTTCGCACATTGCTTATCGATCTCGCCACTCTATTTCGAAGTCCAAGATCAATGGTACAGACATTTGTTTTGATCGACTTGCGGACCGAAAAATATCTTTCTTCTTTTTGGCTTCCCACATCATGAATCGACGGATGAATGATGGGATCGAAGTAGAGAAATCAATGAAAAACTATGCAGAAAGATTGCTTACTCCTATGTCAATCACTTTCATAGTCTTTCTGAGTAGCCCACATACATTCTATATAGGATAGGAAATCTATAGAGACGAAGAGGTTAAATACGAGTCAAACACAAAATCGTGAGTAGATTTCGAAAGAATAGAATATAAAAAGAATGTAAGTCCAAGAACGTGCCCATACATTCACCTGCTCTTGTAACCTTCTCTCAATCTGCCCACCTTCGTTTGTTCCAGTAACAGAAGACGTAGGCAAAGATGATAAGCGTGAGATAAGAAGCCGGGACTGAAGATGAAAAGTAAGTAGTGATAGAATTTCAAAATGGGACGATATATAAAAGTCAACACTACCAAATGAAAGAAAGAGAGAAAGAAACCACACAACCGTGCTTATCATGATTTGTCGCCAGTATGTCTGTTATACAATGCTTTCTTTCGCTGTGACAGGCCTTGAGAGATTGTTCATCTTGAAGATCCAGAAAAAAACGTTTTCAATGTGCGTCGGTATTCCGCCGTGTTAACTTTGTCGTACGAAAAGAGACTGGAAGCGAAGCGAAAGATGGGATACTCTACGTGGTATCTGTGGAGTTCTGAAAACAGTATCATAAGTACTCTCATGGTCTAGACATATAGTTTCTGGACAGTCTACATGATATTCTGGCGATCTGACAAGAAAATCGATTCCGTTAATAAATCACTTTTAAGTTCGAACTCTGCGTTTAAAGTCATTTCTACTGAAGTATGCGAAACGTCGAAAGAAGAGATGTTCATAAGTCTTTGCTCTAGTATCGGAGAGATTTCGGCGAAATCCTAGGCTACAACGCAGTATTTACAACCAAAACCAATAGTGCGATTTTGACAGTCTCTCTCACTGACAAGTAAACCTTGTTTTCAGCTTCAAACAGCGCTATTCGATTTACCAGAAAATACAAGGTAAAAAGCTAAAACTTCACTAAAATATCTATAACTATGGAGAAAAGGCCTTTACTTTAACAGTTTGAATGTTTTTCCTCGTAGACCCGTCGTTGATAAAATCTCGTTTCATTCCTAGGCAATGTTGGAAGATGTAACAAATATTCAGCCTCTTACTCTTAGCTATCTAGGTTCATTATAGGAATTAATTGGCCCATTACTGGAAGGCTAATTCAAAGTGGTTTTTAGAACTTTCTCGTGAACTTTGAAAGAGTAGTGATCATAGAGATATGAGAATCAACTTTAAGCCTACGTAAAAATGTCAAACTCCAGACTGAATCTGTACAACTCTTGTTAGGATTGACACTCATTGATAAGGGGAGATTTGGGCATGTTAAATCTTACATCATAGATCAGTGCAAAAATCGAAAACAAATCGCTTGCTAACGAGTTAAAATAAGATGAGTGTCAAATTTATTGCACCCATTACTAGGAAGGAACTTATATCCAGCCATCTTTCATATTTTAATCGTAGTGACGAAAGTGTTATTATGAAAAATGAACGATAGCTAGGTGATCGTAGCCTAACACTACTTTTTTTCATAAGTTCAATTATAAATGTTAGGGAGAAGCACGTCTACCTCGAGCACAGTTTATATTTCATTGATGATAGTTAATTTCATGAAATGATAAACGATTAACGTTGTAACGAATGATTAGGATGGCCACCGACATAAAGATGATTCTATTGGTCGTAAATTAAATTCCATTAATAAAATAACTGATTTTCTTCGTCTCCTTCGGCACTTTGAATTGTTATTGCAGTGTATTCTGTTGCGTCCTTCAGCCATCACATGAGGCATGGACTTCCATCGTTAGCTGCATAGACGGTTTCTTCTCCATCAACAAAGAGTTTTCGAACGAGACCATGCGCGACGACGATTCTTTTGTTACATCTTTAACCCATTTCATTACATAATGTTTATATGTGTCTGATACGTAGACACTTTGTTGTTCATCGACAAAAAGATAAGTGGGATCGTTAAATTGATCGAGACCTTCGCCGCGTCCATGACCATCAGTTACAACACTCATCTCATTCGTGTCTAATTTATATCGTTTTACTTCATTTTTCATCGTGTCAGAAATGTAGAGGTATCTTTTTTTGTCCGCGGTTAACCCCCAACAAGCGATACTGTTAATTAGGACTTCGTCTCCAATGGTTCCATCACGGCTCGACTATTTCCATGATCACAATATTGGTTGGACTATTTGATTGATTCAACTGACTTCCTGATCCACGATCACCGACTATCACTTGGCCAACTGTATCTCCAAGTTTCCATTGGACGATACGATGATTGCTTCAATCAGCAATGATCATCGTCTATGACGAAACTATAAGGAAAACAGAGCTGATCCGTAGCATTGCCTAATCCATATCCTCCAGTAACAATTTTGCTACCCTGGACCGATCCTGTATCCAATGAAACATTAAAATTAAGCGTATACGTATAAAAGAGGGTTGTAGAATACTGGTCAAATGAAATTTATTAGTGTGTAGACTTGTCTATACTATGCAATAAATTAAACATAAATAAGGCGGTAATTTCATCTCAGGAGAATGACTCTGACTGTGGTATCCGATCTGAATTGTATTTGAATTTACATAAATCGACGAAATACTGTAGGAATTCTGGTTGAGATTTCACACCTAAGATCCTGGTACGGGAATTCAATTGAGTACCATGGTATGATATGACCGATCTGATCTGATGGAAGAAAATTCTCTTTCTCATCGGAATAAGGAAGCAATTTTTTTTCGTCAAAACCGCTGAAGAGTGCTCAAGAGGTATCCCAATGAATTATGTCGGATAATTGGGCACTATAAGATTCAACTGGATATGTTCATTTGCACGTTCCACTGAACAGAAACTATTCTCGCTAATATGAATTTCATTAATAAATTACGTAACAGCAGAATCTCGAAACAATTCTTCTCATGTTAAGTTCGAGAGTGGCCCCATTTTTGGAGGCCTCCATGTCTCGATCAAAATGTAACTAAAACAAAGAAGTTTTGGAGAGTCCCGTAAAAAACATTGTGCTCCATTTATTTTCGCCAAGTGAAAGAAGCTTTGAGAGAATGTTTTCTTTCTTGATACTTTATTAGACTAGAGTGCCGTTAACTACATCTCTTCTGCAAAACTGTCACAACTCTTGCTGATTGAATTTTCAAATTATTCAAAAACAATGTAGCGCACTATTTCCTAAAAATAAAGCTATACTTGAAAACCCGAATTTCAATTTTGGAAACCAATAGAGAGTTTCCGAGGATACTTTGATTCATAGACAGTTGTTAGAAATCATCCTTATTCTTCTGACTGTGTTCGATCGAATTCGCATTAGGAGTTCTCTGATTTAAATTTAAATGAAACAGAGCTGTGTATGTACAACTTGTACTAGCAGATTTTCGAAGAAGATCGTTTTTGTGTGATATTTACGTAGAATGAAATGCAGAACCGATTAGTCACCGGTTTTGTAATTTGATAATAATCGATTATTTACAAGCTGATCATCATTCAATAACAGTCATTGCAAATCTGTTTGAATGTTTTCTGTCTTATGTTTATCTCTTGATACTGTAAATTGTGTCGTCGATTTTAGCTTCTAACGATATTGACTTTCCCTCCAGTGTACGGAAGAAGATTTTCATTATACCGAATAAACAGCAGATATTCCACAAATAAAAGCGTAATTAGGAAATGAATAGAATATCTAAATGAGAAAAGTACATCTGTTAAGACGATTACATTACATGGACTTAATCGTATCAATTTTTCTAGTTTGGTCAAATTGTTTTCATGTATTATGATACTCTGCTCACCTAAGAGCCTCCCCAATTGTGAAATCGCTTTTACGTTCTGACTCTCTGCATAAGATAGGCCCCAGTACCGTATGAAAAATCTCAAAGGAACACGTGTCAGTCGGCCTTTGGTTTAGAGTTATAGGCATTTTACTGGAATGAACGCTTCCTTCTCGAGATATTAAAATGGTAAAAAACAACACTTGTATCCCACGAAAGATGTCAGAATTTTCTGTTTTTTGAGATTTTAACATCTCGAGAAGGAAGTGTTCTTTTGAGCTGAAATTTTCAGAGCATTCTATTCACCAATAGACCTCTCTGTGAGCAAAATCTCAGGTCGAAACACTAACTAGATGAAACTATTTATTTCATATAATATCGCAATATTCAAAGATGTTTGGTAGAATAAATCGTTCAGTCTTTCTTCTTTTCTTTAGTGTATGTACCATATACAGAGATAAATAGAGTCAATACCTTTTGCATTGTTTTTTGGAACTTGAAATTCCCATATAAAAGATCGTAAATATGGAGTCTCGTCGTAAAGAAAAAATAATTTTTCGTCTCAGAAGCCATTGAAGAAAGTGTCCTTCTGTCAACATATTGAGTGATTATGAAAGAAACCAATAAAAACGAAACAAATATATTCTTTGTAGATGACGATGTCAGCCGAAAGAGAACTTGAAATCAAAACTTAACGTCTTCAATCATCCGCTGATCGAATGATAGAATGAGGAGATGTGAAGGAAGACGAGATTAATGAATTCATTTGAGAAAAACAAGTAGTTAGAAATCAACGAAATTAAAAAGAACCGATAGAAGATGAACATTTGATAAAAATTTTTATTTAAAACAAATAAAATGCATCGATTCTCGCTTTTTCTAAGTGATCAAAATCATTTTCAATGGATACAAATCTGATTGTAAACACGTTTGATAGTGACATCAAAGAATGACTTAGAAAAAAGTGATCATTTGTTGTAATTTCTCAAGCATCGTATCATCTATTGGTAGAAGAAAAACAAGCCAATGAACAAAAACGATTATTCGATCTATGTTTAATTTGAAAGAAAATATTTCTCAAAAAGATCAATATGAAGATAATCATTGCAACTTGTTTGAATTTGATTAATTTGTGGATGAAGTTTTAAATGAGAAAATGTTTCTAATTGTTCAACTATGGAAAAGTTTGGTTTAGATAATGATAAAAAATAAAGTTTTAATGAGAGCAGTTCAGGTAAATCACTACCATATTTTTTTATAGATTTTTTTATTTGAAAATTGATCAGTAGAATATAACACACTTTTGCATGCACGTATTTATCTTAGCATATAAGTTTCACGAGCGGTTAATTGGGACAAAAAAGTCAATAAATAAATGTAAACATACTAAACGAGAATATATTTCAACAAAATCTGAAGTTAATAAATCAGATACTTTTTCAATGCAAAAAGTATCATTGTTTTCATTATCTACACTATCAATTATTTGAAATTATCTTTATTTATTCACCGTCATAACTTCGTGTTGAATTTTTAGATATATCCATTATTTTTATCGTTCTTTTCCATCTAAAAATGCTACCCACTAGAAAGAATTATTAATATAAAAGAATAAATCTAATTAAAAAACAATGTATCTCATCCGTTTAGTACCATTGGAAAGCGCTATGTATAACTTGATGGATCAATGATAAATAGAAATTGTTTATTTATTACTCAATGAAGTGGTCTAAACTATAAGAAAACTTGTTTATGTATAAAGGCCTTTAAGAGGCTATCAAAGGAAGAATAAATTGCAGTTGAATAAGCAACGCGACGATATGATAAAATTGAAGCCATCTTTTTCAAACAATTTTAATTTTTAACGCATCACCTATCACGTTATTCAATTTGCCTTAAGTGTATTGTTCGATCGTCAAGGTTGATCTGTTTCGAACAAAAAGAAGAAAAGAAATCGTGTTACTTAGCTACATGATATTTAAGTAGTAAGTTAAAATTTAGTTCATTTTTCAAATTTTATCTTTTCTTTTTCTTCTCTGGACTAGAATATAGTTCATCATCCGTCTGCGTTTCGATGAATTTTTTCGCTTGTTTTCTCCTTTCTTTTCGTCCAATACAGAGAGAAAGAAAAATAAAGGTCATTCTCGTATCTCTCTCTCTCTCTCTCTTGGTCGATTATTTAAGCGTTCTTTCTTGCTTCTAAATTTATTCGTGTTATTTTTCTTTAGTAGAGCAATTGTCGAAGTAAGCAACATATTTAATCCCTATCTTTGTTTGAAATTAATGTTCGGTTTACTAGATTCTATTTCACTCTATTATGAGTGTGTGACTAGCTACGTCTATTTGAGAGAAATTGTAAGTCATCAAGGGATGACTGAGTTTCGAAAAAAAAAGATTTTAAGCAAAGAAAACTACATGATACTCTTGATTAAATAAAGTTTTTGTTCCTTATTGGATCGAATAGAGAAGAATGGGTTAAAAAACATGAGACTTCATAATGCATGTTTTTATTTGTATTTATATTGGATCTTTTCACTTTAGTTTTAATTTTAATCTAAATAAGATAAATTCATGAAAAGTCCAGAAAGAACATTTCTGTCTGGTAGTAATTTCTACTGCAGTTTTTATAATGTTTGTAACGGAGTAAGTAAATCGTACGATTCTTTTTCATTAATTTCACTGTGAGCACTAGTGTATTTATCATCTATCTCATTCGTTATGTATTTAAAGTATGAAATATAATTGTAAACATTTGAATTTTTTCCTCTCGATTATTTCATCGATTACCTCAGAATTTTCATTCAATTGATATTCAATTAACAGTTGTGTATGTTACGATTTTTATATTTTACTGCGTGTTTGACTATGGTTTTATTGTTTATTAGCGGAACGAACAATAAAAATAAGATTATTTCATGGTAAACATGAACGTCTTCTATTTCTGTTCCCGTATTAGCAAATAGCAATAGTGAAATAAGTAAAAATGTTATATAAATCTTAGTATATGCAATAAACCCAGTCATATCAGAGAAACTTTGTCGTATTGGTTTCAAACAATAAGTACATATTTGCCAATTCAATAATAATTGAAATATAATCGAGCAATGAATCAGTAGGAAAAAGAATATAATTAGAAAATTACTAATGCTTTATCATTTAAATAAAACATTTGTTGATCATTAGGAACTGTTATAATGAAATATATTTTAACCATTAAAACAGCTAACAAATGCTAAAAGAATTGAAGAACAAATATTAACTAAGCACAGACGTCGCTCTCCATTGCGAAAACTAATTTTATTTTAATTTGAATTCTATAGCTGAATCACAGAAATAACAACTTAGTTAAGATATATTCAGCTTTTATAGAAGAAAATACGACCAATTAGTTATTCAGACTTCTCTGATAGTTGTCGAAAACATTAATTTTTGATCTACTCATATTCAGCAAATATTTATGAAAGATCTGTAGCATAATTCTGTTTAGTATCAATCAATTTTGTATCTGTGAAGATTACTTATTCTTTAGTCTACTAGTGCAATAGTTTAAAAAGATTAAAATTTTATATCTAATGCTTATTTTTTTTGTTTATTCTAGATAAATAATTCTAAAGCAGCATTTCTTTTAATTCCGTGAAATTGAATTAAAGTTTAATTTGATTGATTTTGCAAATTTGAAGAAAGATGGTTACACCAATTCCACAACCTGAAGAAAGGTTTCTTACTGGAAATCTCAATGAGATAGATTCAAGTTACATGCTTGGTTCTCTTCAAAGACTTCATAAATTATATGGTGATATTTATCGTCTGAATATATTGGGCAAAAATATGGTGGTAATTTCGTCAAATGAACTCGTTAATTTTGTATGTGATGAATCAAAATTTGATAAAGACATTAGCAAACCTTTGCTAGAACTTCGAGCTCTTATTGGTGATGGATTATTTAGTGCTTATACATCCGAACCAAATTGGAAACTTGCACATAAAATTCTTATTCCTGCTTTTGGACCCAATGCAATTCGAAATATGTTTCCAGAAATGTTGGATATTGCTTCACAATTAATTTTACGATGGGAACGATTTGCTGGTGAAGAAATAGATGTTTGTGATAATTTTACACGATTAACTTTAGATACAATTGCACTTTGCAGTTTTGATTATCGATTTAATAGTTTTTATCAAGCAAAAATGCATAATTTCGTCGATGCTATGGTTAATGTTCTCATTGAGAGTGGACGTCGTGCTCATCGAATACCTTTACAAAATACACTTATGCGTGGTACTGCAAAAAAATATTATGATGATATTGAATATATACATAAATTATGTGATGAAATAGTTCAAGAACGACGAGAACATCCAAATGATATAAATGATTTGCTTAATCGAATGATTAATGGAAAAGATCCTGAAACAGGTTATCAATTATCTAATGAAAATATTCGTTATCAAATGGTTACTTTTCTTATTGCTGGACATGAAACAACTTCTGGATTACTTTCATTTGCATTTTATTATCTTCTTAAAAATCCACATACTTTACAAAAAGCACAAGCAGAAGCTGATCAATCTGATGAAATTACAATTGATGTTTTGCCTAAATTAAAATATATTGATGCAGTACTCAAAGAAGCACTTCGATTACAACCTACAGCATCAGCATTTAATGTACGATTGAAAGAAGGCAAAATACTATTACCTGGTGGCTATGAAGTTGATAAAGATGAAAGAATTTTAGTCTTATTACATCAATTACATCGTGATCCAAAAGTATGGGATCGTCCAGAAGAATTTTTACCTGAACGAATGCTCAATGGAGGATTCGAAAAATTACCTTCAAATGCATGGAAACCTTTTGGAAATGGTCAACGTAGTTGTATTGGACGACCTTTTGCCATACAAGAAAGTCTTCTTGCTGTTGCACTCATTCTTAAACATTTTAATATTGAATTTGTTGATCCATCATATGATCTTCGTATTAAACAAACATTAACAATCAAACCTGAAGGTTTTAAAATGCGAGTTCGACCACGTCAAAAAGTTAAAATTCCATTAGATATTAATATGAACCAATCCTCGAAGACATCTGAACATACAGAACCAGTTGAAGCAAACAATCTTCGACCAATATCTATTCTTTTTGGAAGTAATTCTGGAACATGCGAATCATTTGCCAAAATTCTAGCTTCAGAAGCACCAACACATGGATTTAATGCTACAGTTGCAACTCTCGATTCTGCTGTTGGTTCTCTTCCATTTGATCGACCTATAATTATAGTTACTTCGTCGTATGAAGGTAAACCATGTGATAATGCAAAACAATTCATAGCTTATCTCGAATCAAAACCAGAATTGCAAATAAATTATGCAATATTTGGTGTAGGTCATCATGATTGGGTGGATACATATCAAAAAATTCCAATTTATATTGATGAAATGCTTGAAAAAGCTGGTGGAAGAAGAATTATCGAACGTGGAATTGGTGATGCTGCTGGAGATTTTTTTGGTTCATTTGAAAGTTGGAAAGAAAATCTTTTTCAAATTTTACGTAAAACTAGTGGTTTTCAAAATGTTATTAGTCAAGAAAAACTTTCAATTGAAATTGTTAATTCAACAAGAAATCTTGGACAAATAACTGATATTGGAATTATTAAAGAAAATAAATTACTTGTTCAAGCAAGTGAACTTGGACCTGCTAAACGACATATAGAAATTGAATTACCTAAAGGACAAACTTATCGTGCAGGTGATTATCTTGCTATATTACCTATCAATCCAATTGAAATCGTTCGTCGAATTCTTAAACGTTTTAATTTATCACAAGATACACAAATTAAAATTCTTTCATCTACAGAAACATTTCTTCCAACTGGTTATCCAGTAAGTGCATTTGAAATTCTCAGTGGTTATGTCGAATTAATTCAACCAATCAGTCGAAAACAATTGGAAATACTTATTGGACTTTGTAAAGATGAAAATGAACAAAATCAACTTGTAAGTCTTGGTGGTGATGCATATCAAACAGAAATTCTTGACAAACGTCTTAGTATACTTGATATTCTTGAATTATATCCTTCATGTGATCTATCATTTCCTCAATATCTTCGTATGTTACCATCACTTCGTATACGTCAATATAGTATTTCTTCTTCACCTCTATGGAATTCAGAAGTAGTAACAATTACTATCGATGTACTTGATGCTCCAGCATTGAGTGGACATGGACGATACATTGGTATTGCTTCAAATTATCTTGCTAATCTTAAAAAAGGTGATTGTCTTGGATGTAGTGTTCGAGCAAGTAATGGAAACTTTCATTTACCTGTAGATACAAAGGTGCCAGTAATCATGTTTGCTGCTGGAACAGGAATTTCACCTTTTCGTGGTTTTATACAAGAACGAGCAGCACAATTTATATGTGGCAGAGAAGTTGGTCCTATTATTCTTTATTTTGGATGTCGATCGCAAGAAGATTTCTTATATTCCGATGAATTTGAAAAGTGGTCAAAAATTGGTGCAGTACAAGTCAAATCTATCTTTTCTCGTCAATCAAATAATGGAAAAAAATATGTCCAGGATTTAGTTTGGGATGATCGACAAAATATTCTCAAATTATATTCAGAAGGTGCACATTTATATACTTGTGGAAGTGCAACAAAACTTGGTGGATCGATGAAAACCTGTATTAACAACATCATTAAGGAACATAAACAATGTGATGACACAGAAGCAGCAAAGATTTTTGAGAAGATTTCTGTTAATAGATATAGCGTCGATGTCTTTGCATAAACATT
>JAJEKB010020494.1:227838-399505 GCA_022393335.1 Macrotrachela quadricornifera | reverse complement strand
AAATCAAAAGAAATAGTCTTGTTGTTAAACTTTTTTCCGCCACTTTAGTTAAAACGTTGAACATATATTTAATTTTCTCGTCCATATATAGTCGAACAAGTCGTTTATAGATACAGTCGAACTTCTCTAATGTGAACACCATTGGGACTTTTCAAAAGTGTTGACTTTAGAGAGATGACGCACATTTTGCTGAGAAATGAAGAAAAACTCTCGAATATTTACTGCTACACTAGTCTCGAGTTAACCAAGTGCTATTTATTCTTTTATTCATTTATTTTTATTTAAATATTTTGTAGTTGAAAAATATATATAAGAGAGAGATAATTAGACGAGTCAGGAAAGAAGTCGAGAGGCTTCTTCATCTGTTTAGAAAATGAACGATAAGAAGAATTAAGACAATGATTCTTATCCAGAACAGACGTTAGTTAGGAAACGTAGGTCATACATACAAGACATATGTAACAGCCGAATAGAAAGAGAAAAAAAGTGGAGCACTACGTAACAGAGAGAAAAAAAACATGCACATATGTTTAAATTAGAGGGGTTATAGTGGCTAAAGGAACTGAAAAAGAAGTGTTCATAATAGAGAGGTGCATTTCCAGCAAAAATCGCTCCATCGGATCTGATAGTGTTCAGAATAAGAAGGTGTTCACTAATAGAGGTTTTACTGTAGCACATTTATTTGTATTTTCCCATCTATAGATGAAATACTTCCCGTTCTTTCAGTGCGTACTTATACAAAACTACGTGTAAGACATGTACTGTAAAAAAAAATCCGGATTGGTTTGTATTTTATTCAGGTAGAAGAATAATGATAGCATGTATAACATTGACTAAATGATACATAATTACCCATGTGTGTAAAATATAAACATTGTAATGTATATGAGAACGGAAAAAAATCGATAAATCAGTATAAATAAGCAAAACATACATAACAAGTCACTTTGATTGCTTGCATGAATAATAATCAAGATTCAGAGGTATTTAGAAAAAATAAAGAAATTATTAATATAGATGAAAATGCAATTTCTGTAAAAAAGTATGATAACTGATAATCTCGATTATAACATTCTTTTTCTCTTATATAGTGTTGCTTTGTTGAATAAAGAAGAAAATTCAAGTGAACAAAATTTCCTTAAAAGATTATGTTCTAAAACAAAAGATAAAAAACATATTCATGCTGTGAGTCTTGCAAGTTTGGTAAGAGATGATTATTATTTGTGTAATAAAAATTCTAACATATATTTCAGTTTCGATATGCTACACCAGTCGATATAGTCTTTATGTTAGCTGGTACTACAGCTGGTATTATTCAAGGTCTTCTTTTCCCATTAATGGTTCTTGTATTCGGAGAACTTGTAAATATATTTACTAATCGAACGACTGAATTATGTACACTAAATTATACAGCTCTTTCTATTGAATACTGTCCACCAAATTATCATTTAACAGCATCGAATTTTTTCTTATCATCATCGTGAGTGCCTGTTTAAAAAATCAAATTTTACAAATAATAATTATATTTAGTATTTGTCATTTTAATGTAACTGATGTGTCGACATTTGATTTGTCAAGTAATATAACCAGTCTAGTGAATTATTTAGTTATTATTGGTTGTGTTAGTATTATATCAAGTTACTTTCAAATTATATTCTGGAATATGTCAGCTGAAAGACAAGCAAGAGCTATAAGACAAAATTTATTTCAATCAATTCTTCGAAAAGAAATTGTTTTTTTTGATACTCATAAAACTGGTGAACTTAATATGATATTAACAGATAGTATTGATAAAATTCATAATGGAATTGGAGACAAACTTGGTGCAACATCACGATTTTTATCTTCATTTTGTATTCGATTAATCATTGGCAAGTTTATATATATTAGCGTTCAAGTTCGAATTAAATCATTACGATACGTTTAATCTGAGATTCACCTGAAAATTCTACATGAATCTCACTTTAATCTAGGCTAATGAGTATACATTTCCCGATATTTAAGCTAATTAATTCTGTTTTTAGTTGAGGAGTAGATTTCAGTGAGATCTTGAAAACTTGAACAGAACTTATTCTGTTGAGATTTGTTTTTTCGAGTTAAGATCATTTTTAGAAGTTTGAACTGAAAAATTGAAGGATTACTGAAACTTACTTTCTTCTTGTTTCGCTCAATTTATACAATTACTAGGATTTATCGTTTGTCAGCGTGCTATACACTATAGTTAGAGCTGAAGAAAATCTTTATTTCGAAGAATGGATTTGAACACCTTCTTTCCACTTTCAGATCGTCGATCTCACGTCAACATAATAACTGAAATTTGTTTTAGTATTCTAAAAATTCTGGAGAAACAGATTCTGCAATTGATTGATTCTTTTCTTAATATTTTGGACAAAATCCAAATTCCTAAGGATGATCCGAACTTGAAAAGACAAATTCCAGCAGAATAAGTTCTGTTGAGGTTCGCAAAACGTCATTGAAATTTTAATTGTAGTCTAAAAATAGACTTAATCACCTGAAACATTGAAAAAATGCTTCCTCATAAGTCTGTTTCCTTAATTAGAGATTGAGCACTAACATATATTTATACATGAATAGAAAGATGTTTCTTTTTTTGATATATTTTATTTTATAGGTTTCATTAAAGGATGGAAACTAACATTCGTTATACTATCTATATCTCCATTATTTTTTGCCGTAGCTCTTCTCTTTGTCAAAGTATGTCTTTTTGTATTCGAAAAGCGATTGATATAGATTATTGTTATAATATCATGATATAGATTACTTCAAGTCTTACAGCATCGGAAATAAAAGCTTATGGAAAAGCTGGAGCAATAGCTGAAGAAGTATTTAGTTCAATTCGTACTGTTTTGTCTTACAATGGACAAGAACGAGAACAAAAAAGGTTAAGTTTAAATAATAAATATTCTTATTGTTATTATTGCACAAAAAGAATCTATTTGTTTTTATATAGATATGAGCAACACCTTGGAAAAGCCAAAAGAAATGGTATAAAAAAAGGTGCATTCAGTGGTTTTACACAGGGCATTATGTGGTTTATCATCTATTGCGCATATGCATTAGGTATTTAATCTAGGCATATATCCAAAGTATTTAACTAGTTTTTTAACTAAATAAAGAAAAATGTCCTAATGTACTGAACTGTGTGGCACAACGTTTTTCTGCCAGTGTAAATTCAAAGTAGAGGAATGACACTACAGAATAATATAATAGGCATTTCAGAAATATTGTGAGACGTCATACTGGAGTTAATTAAAAAATCCAAATCCAATGAGTTTGGGTTTGAGTCAATCTTTTTTTATTGATTGTCAAAGGCAGACATCCTTATATATGTATGTTACAATAATTTATTGACATAGTTCACAATCATTGAGATAAATTTGAAATAATCAACTTCAGTTAATGTTTGAGTGCATGCCTAATTGAATCTACACTAATGATTAACAACTTATTCTATATATAATATATAATGTTACAATAGGATTTTGGTATGGAGCAAAATTAATTCGAGATGAAGGATATACTATTGGTAATGTTATCATTGTAAGTCAAAACTACGGACATAAAAAGACAAGTTGCTTCGTATTATTACAATTGCCTTTTGAACAGTAATTATTATTTTTAGGTATTCTTTTCCATTATGATTGCAATTTTCAATTTGGCTCAATCTATTCCACATCTTCAAGCTTTAACTGAAGCGCGAGCTGCTGCTTACAATGTATGGGAAATTATTGATGCAGTTAGTAAACAACTAAATTTGATACAAACATTTGATTTCTTATTTAACCACTTTCTAGCCTTGTAAAATCAAAAGTGATTCAAAATTAGGTCTGAAAAAAGATGATCTTATTGGTGATATTCATTTTTCTAATGTTCATTTTTCGTATCCATCACGGCCTCATGTTCAAATTCTCAATGGCATCTCATTTGATGTGAAACGTGGTCAAACTATTGCTCTTGTTGGATCTTCTGGTTCAGGAAAATCAACATGCATACAACTATTACAACGATTTTATGATCCTGACTCAGGTTCAGTCTTTATTGATGAACAACGGAGTACTGAATACAATTTAACATGGTTAAGAAATCATATTGGCGTTGTGAGCCAAGAACCGATTTTATTTCAAGGAACTATCCAAGAAAATATCTTATTTGGAAAGGATTCAGCAACTGAAGTAGAGGTACAGGAAGCAGCAAAGATGGCTAATGCACATGATTTCATCATGGCTTTACCTGATGTAAGTCTTATATCAATCATAATTATATTCTTATCTTATTCTATTTTCAATTGTATTATGTGTATGGATTTATAGAAGTATGAAACTCAAGTGGGTGAACGTGGAGCTGCACTCTCAGGTGGACAAAAACAAAGAATTGGTAAGTGCATATTTGATATATGTATGACAATGTTGATTATCGTTTTTTTATAACGAAATTCTTTATAGCCATTGCTCGAGCATTAATTCGAGATCCGAAGATTTTACTACTTGATGAAGGTAAACATTTATTTAATTTTCTTCTTATCATTCTATTATTTATTCATTATTGTTATAGCTACTAGTGCACTTGATTATGAAAGTGAGAAAATAGTTCAAGAAGCGTTGGATCGTGCTGCCGAAGGTATGCTAAATGTATAAGTCGTATCGAAGTTATATTGATTGATGAAGTTATAACTTCTGAGAACATACAAGTTGCTTCTTTGAATAGACATTAAAAAAAAGTTATTCTAATAGATTAAATATTATACATTTTGTCAGTACTATGTGATTTTAAATCTACTCAGTTGACACTAAGTTATGTAGCTAATGACGTAGATCTCTAGAACACTACGTTCTGGTTTAAACAACATTTTCGTATATAGATAGAGTAGCTTCTACGACTTATTTCCTAAGTCAATCATACATGCCCGTACTCGGTCATATTACAGTCAATTTTGATGAAAAACGATAGTCATTTTCGGTCACATCTATACCAATCGTAATCAACACTTTACGATGTATTACAGCTATTGGAAACATTGCCCGTAAATAGTCGCAGTATACAGCCACCATAATAGAACGACGGCTATAAACGACAGTTAAATAATATTGTAAGAAGTCGTATATTGCAACTATATATGGTTTACAAAATGATGGACGTTTTCTGTCATATTTCATCTTAAATAGTCGTTCACATCAACGATCTGCTTCTATATGAAAAACCGGCTAGAAACCATATTGAAATCGATTTTAATCGACTTCTTTTGTCTTGAATCAAGTTACAGATATATCAGCGCCATTTTATGATAGTTTTTCCAGGATGACACGACATTTGAGTCTTTGACATGTGAGCCTTCGCAGTTGCGCTATTCAAATTTTAGTCTCGTACTATTTGAGCTTCCCAATAGTAAGCCTTGTAGAAAGAACAAAAAAGGTATACCCAGATAAGTATATTGCACGTAAGATCTTGACTAAGAAACAAGGTATAGGAAAGTTATCATATTTTAAAAATTTAGGTACAAGATGATATAATTATCCAGAAATGTTATAATCCCTCTTCATTCTTAATTGTACTCTGTTCAAGGTACCTCTCTGATTATCTTCCCTCCAGAACTGTAATTACATCTTGGATAGAAATGTGTTTAGTGTAGCTCAGATATAAGACACACAATACTGTGAGTAGATAAGCACATGAGTGTAATATTGGAGTGTAACAAATGCTCTACTTTATTTTTTTTTGATAGTAAGAAACCGAAGAAGGACTGATAGTCAGATATTGACTCCAAGGAAACTATGATCACTGTTAACTAATGGAATCCTAGTTGTAATATGAAAAAGAATGGGTCGCAATGAAAGCTCATATCTGAACTTATGACTTTCAAAACAAATTAGAAGTCTTGAAGTTTCTATTCTGTGGAAAAGTTTACAACATATATATATAAAATAAGCTACATAGAAATATTTGAATGTTGATATTATTTATTGTGACTAGGTCGAACAACGTTAGTAATTGCTCATCGTCTATCAACAATCCGTAATGCTGATAAAATTGTTGTAATACATAATGGTGAAGTAGTTGAAGAAGGTGATCATGAATCATTAATGCATGCTCGTGGAACTTATTTCGGTCTTTTTGAACAACAACATCTACGTAATTCTAAAGAAACAGAACAACTAAATTTTGAACAACAAAAAGATGTTGAAATAATTCAAGCTCAGCAAACTGAAGAAAATCAATTATATTCAGCAATAAAACATGCTTCATCTAATATAATGTTAACACCACCGGTTATAACTAAATTGTATGGAACAAAAATGAATTCAACAGCAGATGAAAAGGAAGATATTGAAATAAAAAAGAAAAATAAGGTAAAAATTAGAATTAGTTTAATTTTAATCAATATGATATTATTAGGAAAAAAGATCTAATGCTGTTTTTAAAATGTTAATAATGAACAAGCCAGAATGGTTATTAATAACATTCGGATGTGTTGCTGGTTTATGTAATGGTGGTATTCGACCAGTAATTGGTATTATTCTGAGCAAGCTAACTGCGGTAGATTTCTTCCTTCTAATCTAATTTTCATATTGAAATGTTAGTTTTATTGAAAAGGTTTTTCAAGAATGTGATAAAGAAGTTCAAAAAGAACGAGTTTTAATCTATATACTTGTATTTATTGGTTTGGCTATTATAATATCAATAACGATGTTTCTTGAAGTACGTTTTTCTATTTGAATGATTTTATCTACGTTCAATTTTGTGAAATATGATCTGAAAGAGAACATTAAAGAGTATAGGGGTACAAATTTGGACCTCCCACTTGTTCACAAATCGTGACGAACATCTTAATTAATTAAATAATTAAGTAAGTAAGTGCTCTCTAATCAACCCTTTCGGGATCGACGATGCTTTAAAGCGTCATTGAAATTTTATGTGATCTGATGCGTGAGAGTGTTTTTTTAGAGAACTCTTTAGGCTATAAAACTTTGTTCGGAAATTTTTTTGACCATAGTTATGATTTTCAAAAAAAATTGAGTTTTCTCTTTGTTAGCGACATGATCGAGTACTAATATTGAATCGAAAAAACCCTTTTGCAACTGAATGAAAAGTTTGGAACCAATTCTACTTGATACAAATCTTTCTTGAGAATCTCGACATGTTGACAAAAAAATAACCTTTGTAAAGAACTGCAGTTAAATGAGAGATGATTATATCTCATTTTGTCAGACACTGTGTCGATGTACATTTTTTTAAAATCATATTATTTAGAGTTTTCTATTTGCCTGTTCGGGTGAAGCTCTGACGAAAAGATTACGTTCTAAATCATTTCATGCCATTCTACGTCAAGAGATTGCTTATTTTGATGATCCAAAAAACAATACAAGTGTACTATGTACACGTTTAGCAACTGAAGCATCTGCTGTACAAGGTGCTACTGGTGTTCGTATTGGAATAATGCTACAAAGTTTTGCTTCACTTGCGACTGGTATTATAATTAGCTTTATATTTTCTTGGCAATTGGCATTGCTCAGTCTTGCTTTTGTTCCATTTATTATTGTTGGAGGGTTTTTAGAGAGACATTTAACAACTGGATTTTTTAGTAAAGATAAACAATTATTTCATGATGCTGAAAAGGTTGGATTATTTTTTAAAAGCAATGAATATCATTTATTTGATTATATTTTTTGTAGTTAACAGTAGAATCTATACAAAATATTCAAACAGTCGCACAGTTAACAAAAGAAGATTGTTTTTATGAAAAATATTGTACATTTCTTAAAATACCTTACAGGTATGATGTTTATTTTATGAACTCGATCGAGAATCTATTGTGATTATTGTATTATAGATCATCTATTAAACAAGTACAAATCCTTGCTTTATTCTTTGCATTAGGATACTCAGTTATATACTTTAGTTTAGCAGGACTATTTAGATTAGGTGCAAATTTAGTGATACAAAATGCAGTCTCATTTGAAGATGTTTTATTGTAAGAATGAAAATCTTTGAGACAGGGTAACTTTATTTTATTCTAGATGTTTAAATTGTCTCATATTAAGCGCACAAAATGTTGGAGAAACAATATCAATGTAAATATTCGAAATAATTACGTGAAAATTATGGAAGTTTTTCTTGTTTTATTAGGTCTCTAGACTATAACAAAGCTCTCCATGCTGCTGAAAAGATTTTAGAACTATTGAATCGGACACCAACTATTGATAATGGATCAAGCGATGGTGATGAAATTGTTAGTTGATATCAGTAAAAATTTTACGTTATTGATCTTTTTCTTTCTTTCTTCTTTTTTTCATTAGCCTCACTTTAGTGGAAAATTAGAATTTAATAATGTTCATTTCATCTATCCAAATAGACCTGAATCAATCATTCTTAAAGACTTCAAACTCAAAATCCAAGCTGGTATTTCATTTTTTTTCTTTCATTTATTGATTCATACAGTAGAGTGCAAAAGTCTTTGCTTCCGATATTTCAAGTAGCTTTTCGGATGAATATAATGAATCAGGAAATGAAGTATACATACAGATAGAGCATAGTGCAAGCTCTAAAAATAGCGCAATCAATAGTTAATCTTTGTTTCCTCTGATTCAATCATAATTAAATATATTGATTTTATCGACTTAGTCAAACCATTTAGAGTAACCAAGCTGGTTTTTTCCCAAGTATTTCATGTAGAAATCTGCCAAACTAATAGATATTCAATAATTTCTACATTTTCACATGGTATTAAACTTATGCATGCTACTATTGCATGATAATCACTTGCCATGCTCTTGTTGTTTCGTCAAAGTTACTAAACTAATGTCTTTCTATCAGCAGTAGTGATTCTAAAAGGTCAAGCAAAACTGCATAAAAGAGCATTTATCCCTGAGTATGACTTGTTCTTTGATATTGGTGCATTTCATTTTACACTCAGAATGCAGAGCTTCGTCGGACAAACATTTGTAGCAAGATATCACTAGCCAATTATTTCAATAGGATTTGTGACTAACACAACTATATATTGATCACTTCTCACTTTCTTGAAAGTTCTCAAAAAAAATTCTAGAAGTAGGCTTCCAGAAAGATAGTCTATACAAGAGAGAAAAACTGTTGCATTCTACCGTATCAATATATCTTTTCGTATTATAGGTCAAAAAGTTGCACTCGTCGGTAGGCATTATCTTTTTTCTTTGCAATATTTTCAATTTCAAAATGTTCATCTATCTATATAGGTACATCTGGCTGTGGAAAATCAACAACTCTCCAATTAATCGAACGTTTCTATGATGCAAATGTTGGTCAATTGGTGAGACAATTTTTCTCTCTGTCATTCATACTTTTACTTTCTTTTATAGTTAGTCGACTCAAAAGATATTCGAAGTCTTAATCTACAATGGTACCGATCACAAAGTATGTAATACACTTCATTCTCTGTATTAAGGGCTCTTTCCACTCTAATACATTGTATAGAGCTGAATATTTTTAGACATAATGGAAATATGTCATTCTTGCACCACTCAAAATTTCAGTTCCATTCGTTGTACTTTAGATAGAAATATAACAATTTTATTGTAAACGTTTTTTTGTCAGATGGGTTTTCGTATCTCCAGCGCTACTCTACCATAGTATAATATAACAGAAAATGTATTTTTTGTTTGAGAGTTCGCCTCTAGGACTAGCCTCTCTCATGCCTTTTTTAAAATTTTTAGGTTTTAAGCGAAGAAAAGCTATGACAGGTTCAATGACTCATAAAATCGCTAAAAATGACACTTTTTCTATAGAGGTGTTTTCTTATATGGTAACAAAAACACTTATTTGAGAAAGCGGATCACATGGTAGGCTAATCTAGAGACGAACTGCCACGCAAAAAAAAAATGTTTTACTTTATATTATACTGTGGTAGAGTAGCGCTGGAGATACGAAAACTCATCTGATCAAAAAAACGTTTACAGTAAAATTGTTATATCTCTATCCAAAGTACAACGACTGGCACTAAAATTTTGAGTGGTGCAAGAATGGCCTATTTCTATTATGTCTAGAAATATTCAGCTCTATACAATGTATTAGAACGGAAATAGAGTTTTTACAAGATGAGAGTGTGAGGGTGAGACTTAAAAATGAACATGTTTTAGTTGGTATTGTTTCCCAAGAACCAGTTTTATTTGATATGTCTATCAAAGAAAATATTGCTTATGGTGATAATAGTCGAAGTAATATTTCGATGGAAGAAATTATTGAAGCAGCTAAAAATGCTAATATTCATGATTTTATTCAGCGACTTCCAGAGGTAAATTATATGACAAGATTAGTTTCAGTAGAGAAAATGTTTTCTTCAGGGATATGAAACAAATTGTGGTGCAAAAGGGTCTCAATTATCTGGTGGACAAAAACAACGAATTGGTAATATGAGATATTGAAAAAGATTTATCCGAGTCAAATGATTTTGTATTTATTTTAGCAATTGCTCGAGCATTAATTGGTAATCCAAAGATTTTATTGCTTGATGAAGGTAATAAATGTAAAGATATGACAGTTGTATCATATATATAATTATTTAGCAACAAGTGCATTAGATAGTGAAAGTGAAAAAATAGTTCAAGAATCATTAGATCGTGCTCAACAAAATCGAACATCAATAACAATAGCACATCGTTTATCAACAATCCAAAATGCAGATATGATTTGTGTTTTACATAATGGAGTGATAGTTGAAGTTGGAACTCATCAAGAGTTAATGGCTCTTGGTGGTCGTTACTATCTTCTAGCTGTTGGAAAACTCAAATGAACGTTACTTTAATTTTTTTTTATAGAATTTAAGCATATTCTGCATCCATAAAATATTTTTCATAAAAAAATTCTTTGTTAGGTACATGTGGAGTATCTTGATAATGTGTATTTGAAATAAATGCATACAATTTTCCGTGTTTCCATAATGTTTGCATTCCAATAAGATCTTCAATAAATTGTCTTGAATTATCTCATGTTTTAGTTTTCAATGAATATGGAGCATGATCCATTAATCAATCTGATTCTTTTAGTGTAACAACTTTACCAAGATCAGTATATTTCATAGAAAATGCATTTAATTTTAACATTTCAGTATGTTAGATTTCGTTCTGTGTTTGATGTTCATTATTTATATCAGGAAGAAAATGACGATGATATATTTTTTTAACTCCGTCTGGACGATGTGACTATAGCAAAAAATACTGAATTTTCTACAATATTGAATGATATATTTATTCAAAAATATGGGAATAAACATCTAGAAGTACTTTAAAGTGTGATAATCTCGAAAACAATCGAAAATACAAACTTCGGCCTTACATTTACTCCATTCGTCTTTGGAAACAACTCTCATTCTTGCTCTGTTTGTTGTATTTGCATAGATCTCGTATTGTTTTCGAAGATTTTTTTCTTGCTGTTGTTGAAAATATAAGTGAGGAAAAATGACAACCGGTAAGTCAAATAGAATTTTCTTTAAAATCAGATCGAGCTCTTGTTGCTTCTGATTGTCCATATATTTCAATGATCTGACAAATCAGCTGTAATCGAAATTCATAAAACTGAATACTGCCACCAACCTTTTGTTTATACAAAATAAAGAAATTGAGGACAGATATATCCAGCAGGTGAAAGAAAAATTTCTTGTACTATTTGATTGCTTTTCTAATACATTGAATATAATTATTTTGCATATCAGATCTATCAACAAAACTCATATTCATATTGTATTCCACGATCAAGATTGGTTTCTGAATTTGTTCCTTAGTTTATCAATGAGCTTTTCTAGCGTTCACTATTTTCGCTTCATATATTGTTGAAGGCATAGTAATTTTTCTTTTGTCAAACCACTTCACAACAAGCAAAATATCTGTATTTTAATAATCGCTGTTACCATTTTTCAGTTTTCTAGGAGGGATGTTATAATATCCTAAGGTGCGGTATCGAGATTCATACCACTACTACCACAAACTCAACGTCAATACTGCAATCCATACCCTACTCAAAGTTGAAAATTTTGAATACATTTGGGATGAAGTGATGATATGTCACAATTGTGGTGTTAAGTGCAAGATGGGAAAGTTTGGAGGCAGTTCGAGCTATTATATCTATAGTAGTATAATGGTGGATTGATGCTTCAGATGGTACAGTTTTGTGTGATTTTATAGTGATGAAAGAGTAAAATAGTGATATATATGAATTATAGTTGTGATTTTGTAGCACCCTGTTCACTTCATAGAAAATAAAAAAGTTTTATTTGTTCTTGTTTGGCATGAAGTATAGGTTTTGGGGTTTGGATTAAGAAACATTGACGTATCTTGTGATGTTTTCGGGAAAGAAAGAATTTAGCTGGTGTTTCCTTTTGCACGAGAAATCGAACAGTCGTGAGATGATTGTATGAAGCTCGTATGGATAAATCTTAATTGGTGAAATAGTGGCGATGCTCAGTTTCGTAAGAAGAGCGTCGGATTGAGAATTATCATTATCTTCGGAAGTATGATTTGGAACTTTAATCTTTCAAATTGATACTTGGACTAGTCATGAAAAGTTAGGTGAAGTTATTGGAATACTGTTAAATACATTCATAGGTTAGGTCGTGTATCGTGCGTTTCTTCAGTGTGTGTGCAATTCATTTCTGTCAACACGCTCATTTTGTCAAATGTAACCTTGACATTACTTTTCTGACCATGATGCTATGAACTATCATCGGATGACTTCTGCTCTCAATCTCTATGCTGTCCATTACCATCAAGCCATGTTTTCCCTCACTCTCATTCTCACCTCAGTCATCCAGCTGGTTGGTATCATGACATCTATGAAATTACAAAGAATTGTTATTTTTTTAAAAATTAATTACAGCCATTAACTCACGTCCTCTATAAATTACAAGAAGCCTGTTGTATCAAAAATGTATATTAATTAATAACTTACATTCTCTATAGAGTGCAGGAAATCAATTTTGAAAAATTTTAAAATTAAAACATTTTATACCATCGAAGCTTTACAGAACCAGATTTTAACAACATTTGATTGTTTTTTCCAATTCATTAATTATTCAACTTGAAAATCAGTCGAAAATCTGAACGAGATTATTAAATTTAAGTTTAATTTTTTTTATGTTTGCAGACGAGAAGTAGCCATCCTAGGAATTCCTAAGGAATTCTAGAGAATTCAGGGAATCGGAAAGACTCACATAGAATCTTTGAAATCCAAAGTAATTCAGATTTCGAGGATTCCGGTTTTTCTCCCTTGGTCCAACTGCAATTGACCCTATTGGTATAATTCGAACGGCATTTATTTCATGACATCTACATTGACTATTGCGAAAATATGAAACTCAATTTCAAGAGAGGATCGATTTTCATATTTATTTTACAATTTTTATCCATGCAGATAGACCAATGTGTATGTTACTATTGAGTCAAACTCATCTATTTGGTTTTTGCATGTATTCAACGATTTACATAGATTATAAACAACAAACATATGAGTTTTCAAAACAAAATTGAGACACAAATGCGAAAAGATAAATGTGCAGATTCTTCATTTAAAAGATTCGAAAATATTTTTTTTAAATTATAAAACTAAAACAAATCTTTTTGTTGTCTGTTTTCCCTTCCCATGTACGCATTTTCTTTTTTTTAAAATTTTCTTTGTTTAATTTCATTAATGATTAAACCTTTATATCAGTTTAAAGGAAAAATATCTCATTTTATTCATCTTGAAAATATGAAGAATCGATTGAGGTCAGAAGCATCGGTACTTTCACTTCTCAATTTACAAATCATTTAAGAAACAAATAAAACAATGTTATATATTAATTCATCAAGTAAGATAGATATCCAACAAAAAGAGACAATTCAGTTTTCTGTTTAATTTTTGTTCTTCTTAATACAAAATTACATTTACTTATACAGGATTGGTTTGTTTCTCGACTTACGACTCATAATAATTAAACGTAAAAATTAAGTAAAGCATACTCATGCCAAATCTATAGTTGCGACAAAAAAAGAAGAGATGTCGTAATAATACCATCGAACAATATCTTTTGCCTCGCTGCACATTTTTCTTTATAAATCAGTTAGCCACATATACAAATACATATGCTCTATGGTTATTAGATCAAGAACTATTATTATTTTTCACTCACTAGTAATGTTTCTCATCTAAATGGTACTGTAACAGAATAAAAAAAGCTGTCAGTTAGATAATTTTTATATCAATCGATGAGAACAAATTCTGAGATGATTGAAATTAAACACTAATTCTTAAACATGAGTATTTACTTTAATTAAAAATAATGGATCTTTTATGAATATCATTGTTCTAGATATAGAATTTATGTTTTTTTTTTATGTATTGATTGAATGAATTTATAATTAAGAAATGCTCTCTTTTTTCTATGTTGAATATTTATTCAAGCACATCGATTATCATATCATGAAAAATAAGAAATAAAAAATAACGTCATTACATACGTATGCATACTAATGTTGACAGCAAAAATAAAATGGAAAGAATAATTACATTAGTATTATTAAGGTATACTCTCGTTCTTTGTGTTATTTTTCATGTGATATGCAACGAAAACAATATATACATGTGCATTTAGTATGGGGGTCTTTCAATGAGAATAAATTAGCGATGTATGATTATTGGTTATTTCGTTGATATGTGACTTATTCAATAAACGTGTATCTTATAGAAGAGTGATATAAATAATGCGTATATAGATCACAAATCATTACAAAAATAAGTTTGGTAATAATGATGTTCCGGTATTAATCCGTAGAAATACTTACACGAACAAACAAGTGAAAAGAAGTTACACTACGATAATGCAAAGTAAATGTATTCCTTTTTAATAACTTCATTTTATATTTAAAAGTGAAATAATTCAAAGTAACTAAATATGATCTTCAGGCAGTTGAGAGTGATTTAATATTAAAATAAGAACAGTGATAGTTGTTTCATTTTTAGAGAAAGCTGAATTGCTATTATATTACGATTGTCACTTCACTTTTATTAATATTTTTTTCCAGTTTTTCATCTGCTTTTAGTTACTTGTTGTACCCGTTTTCTTGGAAAAATGACACTCAAGTAAATCCTTATAAGACGGGCTATCAATTCGAGTTTGCATTGAAATGACAAATTTTTTGCCAGATACCAACTCCGAAATCAATGGAAAAAATTGAAGTGACATTTCACCCTTAGCTTACAAAAAAACAAAAAGCAAACAGTGAACTGAATTAGTATAAGAAGTTGAATAGTTTAGACTACAATGTTCGATTCGAGTCGGATCACAAAAATGGACGGATTTTGAGCTTTATACAAGACAAACAGTAATTCCAGATGAGATAATGAATTCAATACTCAGAATATTGAGAGAACTTATGTGTATTTGCTGAAAAGAATCTTAATCTTGGAAAAAACTCGCTTTTATTGGTTAGAATTTATCTTTGACCTGGCATCTTTCAAGAAAAATTGACTCATATTGGGCATCATTGGACTATATATTAGATAAAGACTTCCGAGGTCAATTAAAATTGATCTGTTTACCATATATTTTCGAAGTATAAACGATGCCGTATTTTTATTGAATATGACTGTAAATGCGAGGTAATCTCCTTATAATACGATCGTATTTGTGCGACAGACATTCCGGCGAAAATACGGGGTGCTTTGTTGTTGTAAAGTAACCATAAACGGTAGTATAAGAATCGTATAGTTCGACCTGGAATTTTACGATAGTGAAGGGCATGGTAAATTTCAACTTCCATGACTGCATAACATAATACAGGATGTAACATAACCATTATGTCCTCATCTGCAGCTGAAACTATACATGAAACCTGCGAAGTATTTTATACCAAATTAGAGCGCATCAAAAATTCGATCTGTCGACACCAAAAAGTGAAAATTGTCAAAATCTTTTAATGTCGAACGAACCAAATTTTCAGAAATTTTACACTTCTTTCCGCCATAAATACTATGATGTGAGCAATTCGAAATGGAGAAGCAATTTTTGTCTTCAATATTTCTACATAGGTCGATAGGGCTCGTCCAGCTCTACAAACTCGTATATATTTAAAATTTTTAGAGTCATTTTTTCGAAAAAAACTTCTAGAAGTTACTTGGAAGATCTCAATAAATGTTTAAAAAAATTCCTTTTTTTCATAAAGACGAAAAACACTCGATTTTCAATGAAAGTAGTTTTTCTCATTTTTTTACTAGCAAAAACATATCAAAATGTACTTATTAGATGTAGTTTTTCGCTTTGCATTGAATGTGTACATTTTGATAAGTTTTTGCTAGTGAAAAAATGAAAAAAACCTAATTTCATTGAAAATCGAGCGTTTTTCTTTCTTATGAAAAAAAGGAATTTTTTTAAACATTTATTGAGATTTTCCAAGTAACTTCTTAAAGTTTTCTTTCGAAAAAATGACTTTAAAATTTTAGATATATACAGTTTTGTAGAACTGGACGAGTTCTGTCGAACTATATAGAAATATTGAAGACAAAAACTGCTTCTCCATTTCGATGTGCTCTAATTTGGTATATAATATTTTGTGAGTTTCATATATAGTTTCAGTCGCAGATGGGAGCGTAATGGTTGTGTTACACCCTGTACAATAGATGATAAAAGCCAAGATATATTGTTGTAATGATCTAGATGTCATATTAATAATATATAGAGAAACTTTTCTTTTATAGGGAACAATCTAAAAATGTCCTTGAGAACAAATGTCCTTTAGAAAAAAATGTCTCTGAAGAATGGTTGTTCATAATATGATATTTCGAAAAATGTCTCCCATTATCAAAATGTCCTATTAGCAAAATATGAACAACGCGCGATGATAATATTAATCATATGATTTTATCTATTATAACAGATTCAGTTTTATTTTATTTTTCATTTGTAGCAAAAAAAGAGAGTCTGCATAATAAATCGCGCATATATTGGGATGAGTTTTATCTAAACATTCATTACACTTATGGTTACACATCCTAAAAAAATGTGAGTCCTACGAGGGAACTATCTCAAGTGTTAATCGCAGATTTGTACAAGAGCTATCTCAGTCGATTGAGCTCAGCGAGCTGATCACAGTGATGATAAACGTTTTCCCAACACTACATCCTTATATAGTTTAAAGAGTGAATTAACTCTATGAAACATTACTTCAGCAAACTTTTTCACCACTATTGTAAGAATAAAACATTATTTTGTCTGGACCGATCTGAGGTTTACAGAAGTGTTGTTTCATATGGGCCGAATAATACCAGATTTTGCTTTTATAATACTGGAGATCGTCTAAGCCAATTAAATTTTTGAAAGGGTTTTGCCCATTATTGGAAGAGTAAAATCTAAAATGCCAAATCAACTCGTGTGTCCGCAAGTGTACCCGGAAAAACTTACTTAGTTTAACTGAACTTTTGGAAAATGATTGCATTTGCCGAAGTTTTTAAAAACTATCGTGTCAAGGAAGTTTTTTCGCTTTGCGACAGATATCCATCTCTAAGCGAAACACTGCTATTCGAACCGATCTGGAGATTAGGACAAGCGTTCTCTCGTATAACCCAAACAAGACAATATTTTGCTCTTGCCATAGTGATCAGAATTCTTCCGGATATTTGATTGGTTTAGAGGATCTCCACTATTATAAAAGTAAAATATGATACTATTCGGCATATATGAAAGAACCCTCTTATAAACCTCAGATTGGCCCAAGCAACATAATGTTTTATTCTTACAATATTGAAGAAAAAGCTCACTGAAGTAATGTTTCATAGAATTAATTCAATCTTAAAAATACATACGTAGGTACACTGAAAGAAACATGTACTTTTCTACTGAACTCCCAAAAAAGTTCTGGAGATCCCTAAAGACATCTTCTGACCTTTCAAAGCTTAAAAAACACGTCTTTAAAATTACGAAACCTTTTTTCAAGTTTCGTCCAGTAGAAAAAGATTTCGTTGGAACTTACGAGACCTTAAGAGTTTTGTCTTAAATCTTGATGGTTTTCTCATGAACTATAAAGATTTTCGAAGAGACTGCTAAGGCTCAAGACGAAACACTAAAAGCTTCGTATTTTCCAACGAAACCTTTTTCTACTGTCCGAAACGTGAAGAAAGGTTTCGAAGGAGTTGGCTTTTCAACTGAATAAACGGTAAAAACCCTCTTAGGTTCCGCAGTTTAAAAGACTCGTTTTTTAAGCTTTGAAAAGTCAAAAGATGCCTTTAGAAGTCTCTGAAACTTTTTTGGAGATTTATCAGAAAACCGTTTTTTTAGAGTGTAGTATCAGGGAAAACGTTTATCATCACTGCCATCAACTCGCCAAGCTCTATAGACTGAGATAGCTCTCATATCAATCTACGATTAACGCTTGGAATAGTTCCCTTGTTAGTTGCAACTTGCGTCTGATATATTTCTTTCACATATCTTCATTGAAATTATTGGTTATTTTTAAAGCATTGAAAATATTTCATACCGGTATTTGACTCATCCAATAATCACTAAAATATTTGAATACATGAACCAATTCATTAAGTTTAGAACCACTTAAACTCTTATCCAAGATCACCAAATAATAATAGAATACATTATGCAGGCACTAAAACTGGCACCCTCATTTATCGAATAAAGCTTTGTGGATTATAAGATTATCTTAATATGCTATCTATGAATTATAAAATAAATAATATATATAGATGTAATCAGAAAGTTCTGATAACTTCAAAGATAATTGTACCGGAAAGTGATTGTTTTTGAAATATCTGATACAAAATCAGTTGTAATAAGTAGAAAACCAAATGTTTTATTAAATATATTTACTTCGATTAATAAAATATTAAATTAATAAACATATGCTATTGCTGTACGATCAGGAAGGAGCGCGTACGCTATTGATACGCCTATTATAATGAAAAAATATAATATTAGTATGAGAGAAATGTAAATATTCAAATATTTTATTAAATAAAGATAGCTTACATGTTCTATGAAAAAAAGTCCAAATCATAAACATTTGCTCGAAGTTACACGAAAATGTACAAAAAGTATCATTCATATGCAATCTTTCACTATTACCTAATAAATTCAGTTGACCATCAAATGATCGTACTAGCGCTTTGTCGACAGGTCGTGTATTTCCTGATTGATTGACCTAGTATTCAGGATCATCATAATCATGTAGTGATAATCGCTGAATATTGTAATAATCTTTGCAGTCAAAGTATTAGTTTCTACTAATTCTAAAAGTTTGAAAACCCTACGGATGAAGTCAATGTGAGTGTGATACGTTTCTCAGAGAACTACTAAAGTAATACTCTAGTGTAAGATAGGAGCTTTAATTTCTTGTTACCAGAGAAAAATTAGTTTCCATTGTCAAATGCTTAGTTTGCAATAGGAAACATTCTTGAAAGCAAAAGTAAGCTGAGTATATGCCTAAAAAAGTGCGAGCTACAAGGTACAACAATGCTCGAAAGGATCCTAGACGTTTATATCACGCATGTTTGGTAGTGCCTGTCTTTTCACGATTTGTCCTGATAAATCGACGCGATGAATGAATGAATAAAAAGATTCATACAGTATTGCACCTATTAATTTATTTAATCGATCATTTGTTTCATTTCTGTTGTTTTTTTTCGTTATACATAGTAACATGGCCGCAACGAATAATGTAAATACGATAATATTCCCTTCTTTCTAATTAAATTTCCGTGTGAGAATAAACAAAAAAATCACTTCCTTATTTTTCTTCTTTTTAGTGAATAAAAATGTATTCGATTGTGACGCTGATAATGATTGCGTGACATTCTCACCATTACGTATTCTTTTCTTCGCCGAATGTTTTCCATCGTTTACCTGTGGTATCACACGTCGATTAAAAGAAAATATTCAACGTTTAGCTAAACAAGGACATTATATTCATGTAATTACGGCTTGCAAAGTGAGTTATTGAGTTAGAAATAGGGAACTTCAAAGTCGACTTTTTTCCGACTGCAGTCTCAGTTAACATTTTTATTAGTTCCAGACACGTTCTCAATTTCAATTTCAATATTTCATAGACCCTTGGCCCCAATTCCATGTATTCGGTTTCATTTCTAAAATCAAGCAACTTTTTTTATTAATCAACATCAATGAATTTGACTCGTTAATAATACCAGCATTCCTTCATGTGCACATATCAAAACTACACTATTACAAAACGATGTATTGCCGAACCTTATTTGAAGAGAAGGACTATTGAGATGTCGTACGGATCTATTGAACTTAAAAATAATTCGCCAGAGTCTGTGAAATCATTTTTAGGTTTGATAGATATGTACAAAACCTTAAAAGTTCTTTTTCGTGGATGTAAGTTCGACAATCAATCTAGCTTTTTAGAGTATATAGATATTCAAAACTAGTCTTTTTCTCCTAATTCGCAATTTCTCTTACTAGCTTCTGTCATGTAACTTACAAAATTCTTTTACAACTCACAATTCTTGAACGGATGCAAAATCTAGAAGAATGATCTTAAAATGGTATTATGTCAAGAGTCAATTTTAATATATCGAAATTCTAGATCTACAGGACTAAGACTGCTATTTTCAGAGTTGATTTTAAAACAAATTTTTGTAAGATTAAGCCTAAATTTTTACATTTATGAATCTAAAGGGTGATTTAAGTCTTCGTCGTTCTGAGAAAAATTGTTTGTTCTTTCTTATAGTAAACTCAAAATACTCAAACTTTGGTATCTTATCCTTTGTAAGTAGGCGAATATTATCCTAAAGCTTCATGTCTCTATCTCTTATTATAAGGAAGATATATAGGCTAACGTTCTAGAAAATTTATTTTTCCATGTCTTTAAAGTAATTGTTGGCGCATAATGCATGTAAATAGGCCACTTTTGCATTTCATTTTTCCATTACTTGACACATTCTATTAGGAAAACAAAAAGTGCGCAATAAAAACAAGGTTTTCTTGATAAATTGTAGCACACTTGACGCTGCATCTTATAGTATAGTTTTTATTTTCGTAATAAAATGTATTAGATAATAAAAGGTAGAAGAAAACAATTTTTTTTAAGATGGCGAAAATTGATAGCATAGAGTTTTGCTTTTTTTAAAATCAAAAGCTATATAATCAAAATACGCTTTACTGTGTGGATTCTAGTGCTTTTCACGCTGCATCTTCTGGTACATTTTATTTCCTTATCAAGTGGTAAAAAAATGAAATCTAAAAGTGCCCATTTATTATGCGCCAACCATTATTTTTAAGACATGGACAAATAAGATTCCTAGAACATTAGCCTATATATCTTCCTTATAATAAGAGATAGAGATATGAAACTCGGGGATAATATTTGCCTACTTACAAAGGATGAGATGCCAAAGTTTGAGCATTTTTGAGTTTACTATAAGAAAGAACGACGGAGGCTTTTGGATCACCTTTTATTTCCAACAAATACTCAAGTTTTTTTTTTAAATATCGACAAGTAGAGCAATAAAAAAACAGATTTTATATAAGAAATAACAAAACAATGAAAAAATATGTTTAAAGAAATGAACGTCCGTACTACTATCCAATCAAAGTCATACATATATATTGTGTTTCACTTATTGAAAGACGTATACAAGTCGTTGAGAAAGTCTAATTCACAGAAACATAATCAGGACTCTGTAAAAAAGGTTCTATCAAATTCGTTAATGAAACTAGCCGATTCGTAGATTCGAATTTAAAATAGAATGATGAATATGAGTATTTACCGTCTATTTGCTGAAAAAAAAATGAATCAGAATCAGCTCGAAATTATATCGGTTCTAGTCCCGATAAAAAGCCAAATTTCAGTCCCAGATTCGGGACTGTTTTGCTGAATTCTAGATAGAAAAGCGAACAATGATGATAATCGTCATCATTTTCTTAGGATGCTGAAGCGTGGCTCGAAAGTAGTGATCTACGTCATGAACATATAACATTCTTCATTTCTGCATCGACCGATTTTAAGAACAAGATCAAGACTGCTTTTCCATTTCTCTATCCAAATGTAAGCAGATTTGTCCTCTTATCAGTGCCAAAGATCAAAACGATCGGATGTTTTTTGAATAACTTGAAATAAGAACCAGATAGAAACATGTGTTTTTCATCATTTAATAGCCAAGACCTAAAGGCATGTTTTCATATAAAAAATCTTTTCTGAGAAAAAATTCATAGTCCGATTTTCAAAGGTTCTCTGGAAAATCACACTAGAGTTCTAAAAGTTATCACAAGAATATATTGATTTTTCACATATTCGGAATTAGCATCGAATACTACATTGATTCATATATTTTTCGAATCTTATAACGAACTTGTGTTTTGTTGAAAAACTCACCCTTGAATATCCGCAGGGACACGTCATAAAATGAAGTTAATCAAAAGGCCATTTTGTGTGCTACTTGCATTTACAAACTCCAAACTTGCTTTTTACTGTCTAAGTGACTTTTTGACTAACTTCGTTTTTTGATGTAGAGCTGAGTATACCCAACGATGAATTTTTTCGGTGAAAAACAAGTTCATTAAAAGATTCGAAATATATATGAATCGATGTAGTTTTCGATGGTGATTTGGAATATGTAAAAAAAAATCAACATATTCTTATGGCAGTTTTGTGAAATTCAGTGTGATTTTCCAGAGAACCTCTAAAAATCGGACTGTGGATTTTTTCCGAGAAAAGATATTTTTATGGATATATGCTTTTAGGTCTTGGCTATCAAACGATGAAAACCACAGGTTTCTACCTTATTCCTATTTTAAGTTATTCAAAAAACATCCGATCGTTTTGATCTTTGGCACCAATAATAGTTTTTGTTTTTGATTTATTTTTCTTTAAAGCCGGTATTCTATTTGGCTATACGTCGATTTTCACCTGACGTCGTTCACATTGTAGAATTTACACCAGCTTCAATGCTTTGCGGCGTGTTCGCCAAAGCCCTCAATACACCAATCATTTGGTCATTACACACGAATGTTGATGTCTACTTTTCAAACTATATGCGTTCGTTTGCAATTAAATGTGCACAACGCATCTCTCAGTTTGCTCGTGCACGGTTTCTGCATTATTCAATCACTAATTTAACTGTGAGTGAAGATTTTGCCGATTTTGTGATGCATCGCGGTGTACCACGACCTATCGTACTCTGGAAGACAGGTGTTGATTCAACATTATTCCATCCGGCAAAACGATCTCGTGCCATGCGTTATCGTATGTTTGGAACGGCTAGTGGTTATACTGAGGAAGAAATGGACAGGTATACGCTATTTCTTTCTGTTGGGCGTATATCACCGGAGAAAAATTTCGAATTTCTCTCATTGGTTCTTGAACGTGCGTCATGTCCAAAGTTTCTGTGCATCATTGGTGATGGTCCCTATCAGCACACACTTGAATCATATTTTTCCCCGCATTGTGTCTACTTTTTAGGCCATTTAGACGGCGAAGAGTTAGCTAGTGCCTATGCCAGCGCCGATTATTTCATTTATGCATCCATTACTGAAACATTCGGACAAGTCTATCTAGAGGCGATGGCAAGTGGAATACCTGTAATTGCTGCAGAAGGTAAACAATTAAAGGAGTTTTTTGTCAATGGAGAATATGGTTATTTGTGGGAACCAGGAAATTTGGATTCGGCTGAGCAAGCCGTTCATCTTGCAATGAAATATCGCAATAGCCTATCGATAAAGGCTCGACAACAAGCGTTGAAGTATTCTTGGGATTCATCTACCGATCACCTGAATACTGTCTACCGAAAAGCCATCATTAAACACCAAGCAATTTATTCAGGCACAGTACATCCATTCTCATTGATATCCATTTGTCGTTTATTATGGTATTGTGCCAATTGGTTCTTGTGTTTAGTGCTTGGACTACTATTCATAGCTCCATTTGTTCGAGTTTCTTCACCCATTTGTTCCACTAACCAGACAAACAAGAAAACTACTCAAAATCGAAAGTAAAGACAATGTCACGTGCAGTATATCCTTCTCTCGATACACTTCTGACTTAATCATTGTTTGTCTTACTCAAAGTTGGAATACGACTTACTGACAAATAGATCCTATCTAATGTGACACACGATGCCACCAGTGACTTTGTACATAAATGTAGTTTAGCTCGACGACTGTTATAGAATAAGAAAATTTTGCTTGCATACCAAAGGCAAAAACTGAATCGAGTATGAACTCTTCTAATCGAGTCATTACCTATGAATGGATGTACCAATGTAACTAATTGAACGTAAACATGTGTTTTATTTACAAAATGTTCAGTGTATATAGTGAACTACACAGAACTGAAAAGATTCCATGCTTTCAAAATGATATGCAGAATGCTCGTGTTCGACTTTACCTATTGCACTTAATAATACTTTCCTAAGATATGGTAATATGATAAATGCGTATATCACACGTACCTAGACGTAACCATTTTTCATATAAAGAAACGTAGGTTGCTGAAAGCGACCGCCCACAACGTACTAGCATTACAAAAAACAGTAGCATAAATTATGAAAGTAAAAAGTGTAAGGTGCGAATGATACTTGCTTGATTGGGTTAGGCTTTTAGCTTGGTTCTATATGAGTTCGATTTCGTATAAAAAACTTCCATAAAAATTGCTAAAGCTATATCTTTTCAATTCAAATTTCTCTCACGGTACGCAATAGAATTTGATAACATACATATAACTAGATAGAGGAAATTTTTTTCTACAAGCTTATATATATCCCATTCTGTAGTCAATAAAAAGCACTGAAATTTATAGTCGCCTTTCAAACATAAAGTTATTGAAGGGTTGAAATTTCAAGTATTCACTAATTGAATATTTGAATTCAAGTTTTAAGCTTTACATATGTGACTCTCTGGTAACTCCTCTCGCGCTACCGTTACGCAGTGCTTTGCTCTCTGGTACTTGTTTCGCTCCCATGCCTCACCTTTCCCTTCCCCACCTCCCGCTGTATCTTGCAGTAGATATTTGAATCCAGGTTTCAAGTATTATATATATGTCAAGTTCCGCGTAAACCTATATTCATGCTGTCCTATAACATAAATTAATGACAGACTAGAGTACTGCACGGATACAATTGTTCATACCCGTACCCGTAATAACAATTCACAATATAAGTTCAGTGCTTTGTTTAACTTGATTAGATGTAAATAAAAACACAACAACTATATCACGATCACAAACAGTTACGAAGAAAAACCAGTGCATCTAATAAATCAGGACTCAATAATTGTTGTCGAGTCTCGAGCGTTCGACTAGTCTCACTAAAGATTCTTTCACTTGCTGTTTGAATTGACTGAAATCGATAATAAACCCAAGGCCATACCGGATTATAGCTTGTAAATGATAAAATGATGTCGCCATCAGTTTAATGTATCACCATCTGTTGGAAAAACTTTTTTTTTCATATAACCATGTATTTCATCGAATGGATCAAAATCATCATCATCTGATGATCCTTCAATTTTTCCACCAAATGATCTTAACACGGCATTGATAGATAATTCATCAGTTCGTGATTGCTTATTCTTTTTTCTGTCGAAGTAGATATATTTGCTGTAGCTGAAGCTAATTCAGTAACTTTCTGATCAATACCGTTTGTACTGAAAAACCTACTGTGATCACATATAAACTTTTAGTTTCTGATTGCAAAAAAAGTAACAATGTAATGAAGCTCATATAACCAAATTTTTTCATCAAGTTTATCCAATAAAATCTTTTTAAATTGTGTACTTGCTAATAATTCACCGACTTGTGGTTCACAAGAGTCTTTAAATTTTTTGAAAAAGGATACTACGAGATGTAATGTTGGAGTTCTATCAGCAGATAGAACTTCACTACCTATTTTAAAAATTGATAGAATATTACATATTTCAGTTGACAATTTTTGATCAATATTATCAAGATAAAATATTTCTTTAAGATTGTTAAAACTAAGTTTGACTTCTGTAAAATTAATCTAAATCGAGTTTTATCATCTAATAAATTGAGTTCCATCGAGTGAGAATGTCGTGCTACAACGTAATCGAAAGAGCGTTTTGTAACTTGCATCTTTTAAAATATGAGACTAATTCTCGAGATGATTGAATTAATAAATCAATTGTAAAGTAGTTTTCAATTGTATGTTCAATGCTTAAATTGATACAGTGACATATACATCTAATATGAGCTTCAGAATAAAACACACTAATTAAGTTTGATCCTTTATCTATATTGAAAATAATGTGAAAATCATATCCTCTAAGATCATACGATTCTAATATATTTTAAATTGCTTTCCAAGTATTTTCTAAAATAAAAAATGCTTTAAATTTTGTAAAGCAAGGACTTATTAAAATTTTAGAAAAAGTTTAACCAGAGTTTTGCAGTTTTGAAATAAAAATTTCTTTTTTTGTGAAATCTGAAATATATTTAGTAAAACGGTTTTAACGTGTAATGAATTTACCACCGCTTTTTGACGCAGTGAGAATCATTGTTTTTAATGTAAAACTTATTATTTGGCAATCTTTACCATAATGGATATTTATAGTCAAATAATTATCTAATGTATACTTATTTTTCCAATAATCACACGTAATACAAAATAATTTAGTGTTTTCAATATCATCTTTCAAAGAAAGCATCAATTTTTTCTTTCATCTATACAAAAGATGAAAATTTATTTCTAATGGTTATTTAAATATACCAAAAGCTACAGATTGTAAACGTCGAGATTTTGTTGTAGGATCTGGTAAAATGTCGGATACTTTAACTTGATGATTACTTGAATGACCAATACTCAGTAATGTTCCAGCAAATGTTTGAAAACCACATCATTAACAGAATTAAATGATCTGATATCGAATGTACAAAACTTTACACGTGCATCCAATACTTTCTTCTTTTGTTCAGGCGAAATTATCATGTTTTTCATTTGTAAAATAAGTTTTAATCTTACGTGTTATAGCAGACTTTACTTTACAATTCTCATGATGAAGTTTCAGTGTTTTTGAAACCAGTTTTTTATGAATCATAAGCTAAAATAGTTTGACATTGAATACATATTACAAAGGGAATAAAATTTTCTTTTTCATCTGCAATTTGGTTGAATGAATTCCACCCTCCAGCACTAGCAGTTACTGGCTTACTACAAAGTTAATATTCACCATTATCTAGCATTTTTTTTATTGAACCTTTATCAATTGTGGATATAATTGATATACTAAAATCTAGAAAAGTTTTTTTCCGAGATATCAGAAAGCGATAAAATACTAATAAATATAAGTATGTTGAACTTTTTCTAATCGTATATTACATTGCGTCATTAATAGCTTAGTGGGAGAACCAATCAAGTACGTGGACAAAAATATCGCTATTAAGCAGTAACTTTTAAATACATTTTCAATTTATGTATGAATTTGTGAGGTTCTCGTTTTGGGAATGTAACCGTATGGTTTCAACCTCCGTTATCGACGTTAGCGGAAATATGATATCTAGGACCTTAGCCTGCTAGTTTTGAGGAATACTTACAATAAAAATGTGTACCGTATATTGATAATATAATATAGTAGAAGATGAAGATTTTCATTAAATATTTTACTGATGAAAATCAATAAACACCACAAATAGCAATGAGGAAAAATAATAACGGCGATGAAAATGGAAAAACAAAAAGACAGAGACTAGAGATAAATCACGAGTATATATATCTGTGTATATATATATGTATATGTAGTGTCGAAGTTACAACTTCGACAAGCAAATTTTGGCAAAGTTACTGCGAATGATTTGATAAACATTAAACATTAAAAAATCAATGCAATTTTGTCGATATCAATATTAATAACTATTTTAATATAATAGAGACAGAAAGAAATTTATTGAATCCTTTTTTTCAAAAAATATACAAGAAATTCACAAATACAACAAAAGTAACAAATCCACATAATAAATTATATATTAAAACTATTTATTACAGTATGTTGTTGAGCTACGACATCGCAAATTCTATGAAATATTAGCTTGTTTACACATGCATTACTAGTCGTACAACCACCTTTGCATGAACATCTTAACATCCCTAGTCCGCTAATAATGCTTTAAAGTTTAATTACTTCTTTTAATGATTTTTTAAAACCTTGATCGACGTTTTCAATTGATACACTTGATATTTCAAGTGCTTTTGATATTTGATGAAAACTATAATAACCACTAATGATATCTTGTTTTACTCCTAATTTGTATTTGTCATCTTTTATTTTCATAACAACAACGAGCACATTGTGTGCATCAGTTGAGCTACCATCGATATCTGGTACTGAAATCAACTAGAAAAAAGATTATTATTTATTGAATAGTATTTGAAAAAATATTACTTACAACATTATTAACAATGTTTAGATCGGCTAGTTTATGTCGTTTGGCTGTATTCTGTAAAAATTCATTAGCTTGTCGTTTTTGACCTTGTCGTACAGTTTCATGAATATCATTTGTTCTTTTAACTCTATTGGAAAGTAATTCATTATTTTCTTCATTTTGTTCAATAATATTTATTTGATAATTATCCTTTAATTCATCGTTACCATTCGATTCGTCACTATTTAATTCATCTTCTTCACTATCACCCGTACATGAGTTTACATTGGTTGCATTATTTGATACTCTATCTAATTCATTTGTTCAATCTTCTTCTGTTGTGATATCATTAAAAACAGAAGGATTTAAAGACATTGATGATAAACCTAATTTTGATTCATTGCCAAATAAAACTGCATGTAGGCTATTATGTAAAACCCGATGTCAACATGAATTTTTTTGAAATTGTACAAAGCGTAAACCTTCTACCCATTTATTGGAGTTGTTTCCACGAATCCATGTTCCTACGCAATAAGCAAGGTATTAGAAATAACTAATTTTGATAAGACATACCTAATAATTGCTTCGTATCTTTATTAGATCTTTCCACAGATCCTAACGATTGTGGATGACAGGGTTTTCCATGAACAATTGTAAGATCTTTCCATATTAATTCTAATTCTTTAATAACTTTTCCAATGAATACACGGCCGTTATCTGATTGTAAGATTGCAGGTGCACCAAACACAGTAAAAATATCTAATAAATTATACGCGACTTTTTCTGTGATTTTTGATTGAAGTGGTCGTAAAATACAAAACTTTGTAAAATGATCTTGATAATTTAATATAAACTTAAATTCACGATCAGGAAAAGATTGCATGTCAATTAAATCTACTTGACCATGTGGATTAAAATTATTTGAAATAATTGGATGTGGTGCTATTTTCGATGAGCTTTTTGGTTTTTCACGTTTAATTTTACATTCATTACATGCTGAAATAAAGAACTTAACTTGTTTTTCGGTAACATTAGCACATTTTTTTTTAAATTTTTCTTGAAGTATACTTAATTTCACGGTGGCCGATATTAGAATGAGCGATTCCAATTACATGATAAACTTCATTAATGAGAACATACTATTTAATTGATGTATCTTCAGATCCTTGTATTTTTTTTTACTAATTTATCTTGATTAGCAAGATTAAGTACATCACATGTTTTTTATAATGATATCTTTGATCATTTCTTCTAGCATTATTTATTAATTCTATTGTTTGATTATATCTTCCTAATGTGAAAACTGGATTATTTATAATGATTCATTTCTCATTCGTAATATACTATTAGTAAAATCATTTTTTAATTTCATATTATTATTAGCTGTTGTTCGCATTTACGTTTCACTAGATGTTGTAACAGATGAAGCAATGATTATCTATATTAAGATATTTCATTTCTTTCTCAAAATATTTTCATTTACTTACCTTTGCAGGTGATAAAATAGATGTCGAAGTCATTTTGTTAAAATGTAATCACAAGAATCAATGGTTTACTTCAGCAAAAACTTTCAAACAATACTTTAACTTCCATTTATACTTCATATATGTATATTAATCACGGTGTGATCCAATTTTCTTATAATTAATTGTCTTACGCATTCCTTCTTTGTAAACTGAGGTTATCATATTTAAATTTATTTCAATCAAGTATATTTAATGAACAAAAAAACAAAAATAATAAAAAAAAGTGAAAAGAATAAATTTTGAATAGATGTTTGCATCAACAATAGCTTTGTAAATTGCACAAGAGTAATATTTTCATAGTTATCCATCTAGTTTCGAAAACGTGCAAATACTACAAAATTCATATTTTATTATTTAAAAAATGTCTTGCACTTCTTTGAAAAGAAAGAATCCAATAAATTTCGTTCTATCTCTATTATATTAAAAAGTAGTTATTAATATTGATATCGAAAAAATGACGTTGATTTTTAATGTTTATCAAATCATTCACAGTAACTTTGCCAAAATTTGCTTGTCGAAGTTGTAACTTCGGCACGACATGTATAGGATAGAGAGAAAATAAACACGAGAGAAATCGATTACACATCACACTCATAAGAATAAGTGGTGTCATAAAAGAACATTCGTTCTTTTACGCACTTTTCACTAATCTTATTTTAATTTAACAATGACTCCCTTGACACACCTATTTTTACCTTTTGTGAAAAATTTCTTTTCTCGATCTATTTTACTCTAACAATAATTAATTAAAAAAAGCCTAGGAGATATCTGCGTTGTTCACTTTTTTTTCTATAGCTAATCAAATTAAATATTAATTCCTATAGCAAAACAAGTTGACTTATAGAATCAGATTGACGTCACAATTTTTCTTAAAAATCAAATATATAGAGTTTGTGGCACGTTGACAGTAGTTGTCAAATAATCAAATAGATTAAAACTACTAAAATTCAATGTTTTTTATTCTATCTAGTTAGGACAACACAATGTACTCCAAAAAATGGGACGAATTCAGTTATTCATTCTAAGTGTTGAAACCACTAAAGTTGATTTTAATAATATAGAAAACAAATATAAAATAGTTCCATTAATTTAAAATGAAAAAATGAATGATGTTACTTTCTAACATTTTACAAGTATCGAAATGACCTAGAAAAATAAATAGCGAATAATAAAATGATGCACTTTGACATCAGATTATGTTGCATGTCTTACAAAACAATTTTGATTAATCTTCATCTCGTAATCTATTTGTGACAGATTTTGTGTATATGTAATCAAATTTATGTATGATTTGATAGAAGTTCTGTTGTGATGCTATTTTACTAAGTAAAAAATTTACTCTATAAAATGTAACACGTAGTGCAAAAGTTTTACAATAATTTTGATTTTGACATAATTCTGCAATGTAATGTCATAGAGAGTCGATGTTTTTTTTGGTTAGAAAAAGTAAAGAGTATATTGTCTATTTCAAAATAAAATGCAGTCAATTGTTTGCTGAATAACGCGGCAACGATGATAGCTATCGAGTTCGAGTTTTCGCCATTAGAACGAGTATGAGTGAGGGTACAAGTCCATCTGAGAATCAAAATACTTGAGAACTTTTCTAGAAGGTTTTAAGAACTTTTTGGATAATTGCTGTCTAATTCGCTTGATTATGGGTATTTTCAAGTGAAATTGAAAATCTAATATCTCAAGAAATGAATCTCCTTTTCGGTTGAAAATTTTACGATATTCTAGAGCCATTAGATTTATCTGTGAACATATTTTCAAGTCGAAGTTTCGTAATTTCATTTTTCTTTCGGTCAACACATAAGGTAGGGTCAAAGATCCAGTAAAATGGTCATAAGTTTCTCAGGAGAGGTCGAAAACGTCTAAAACTTTTGGGCTTATAAAGTAGATATAGGGTTACAATATAACTAAAACGAAATTGAAAATATATCTAATCAAATAAAATAGCTAGCGTCATTTCAAAAAATTCTTAGAATCTTCTAGACAAGTTCTCAAGTATTTCGATTCTCAGGTAGACTTGTACCATCACTCATGCTCTTTCTAATGGTGAAAATTCGAGCTCGATAGCTATCACTGTCGCTGAGTTATTCAACAAACAACCGACTGCATTCTATTTTGAAATGAACAATAGTTTCAATTCTTTCGAACACCATACCCTAGAGAAAGTATTGAATTTAGAGTATTCGTGTACTGAGAAAACCTCAACAAGGTATTCGACAAAGGTATTTAGAAAATTCTCAGTAAATATACAGATGTAGATACTCCATTGGCTATCCATAACAATATGTTGAATGAACAAGTACTTGTATAAGTATCCGGATCAGTAATTTTGCTGAGAACTGTTCATTCACGGTTTTCTTTTGCGCGTATGGTTTCTATAAACAACTTGACAAAACATACTAAAAGAAGATACTTTTCATGCTAACTTTTTCGAGATTATTTCTTCACTATTCACTAGCTGAGAAAATAACGATGTCGATCATATTTTAAGAGAGGACTATCACAAAATGGTCTCATGGAAATTTGACCTGCATGAGTTTGAGATTTAAAAATAGTAAATAAAATAAAATCTCATAAGTTTCTTCGAGAAAAAAAATGGAAAAAGTCAAATGTTAGATTCGATTATCAATATACTTCAATTTTGGCGAAAAAAGATCTAAAAGTACTGTGCAATAGTAGTTAGTTGAGTATTTGATCAGTACCTTCAAATATTCATTTCCTAGACACTTTTCTGCAGGTTACCCATCAAGTTCTTCGGATATCTCAATAGTGGAGGACTTTTTCAGGTGCCCTTAGTTCAATACATTGACTAGAGTATAAATACAGTTGTTCATTATAACGAAGGCTTTCATCTGATGTAATACACAAGAGAATGAATAGAAGACAGTTTGATGAAAACTAACTAAATGTAAAAATTCAGTTTTTCTACAAAAAAATTAGTTTATGCCTGGATATCTCACAAATAAGCTGTGTTCTATTGTAAACAATATTATTTTGTAGAGAACTCAAAAAACTTTCTTTTTTATATAAAATATCTAGTTTCTACAAACCTTTCGATCAAAGTAGGATTTATGCTTCGATTACTATCCATAATGATAGATATACAATAATCCAGACAATATCATAAAATGCACTACTTCGATCGATGTAATGTAAAATATACAGAAAATCTCTCGTTTATACAGCATTAGTGCTCTATCTTCATATAGTAAAATTCGGATGGGACGAATAAAAAGATAAGCTGTCTAAATTATTTGACATTGTTTCAAAGTTTAAAAAGAAACTACAGAAATGTTTTCTTGTGTTTTCTCTTCTAAAATTCTTTTTGTCTGTCAAAAATATTTTCAGCCAAATTCTTTTATATATTTTTGTACTAGATACTTTGTTCTTTCTAATAAAAACAAAACATCAACTCTTTATAACATTATATTGCAGAGTTATTCATGAGACATCCTGTAAATATACTGTATATAATATGATTACATGAACTCTTTAATTTTTCCCCTATATTTCTGAAAAAGAAGAAAATCTATGGATAAAATATTTTTATTGCTGTTAATCTACTTATGAAGAATTTTAAGAGAGAACAAGCTGATTTCTAAGCTAGAAATCGAACAAATCGGTTTGTTCCTCCTTGAAAAATGACTTTGTTTTTCTGTATTTAGTTTCATTAATAATATATACTTTACAATCTTCATCGTCATAAAAATGTCATCATTAATTCTAACAGCTATTCAAACTCAAATAAATAATTATGGAAATCCAATTCTTACAATATTGGGAGATATTGGAAATTTATTTATAGTTATACTTTTTATTCGACAACATAAAAATCCATGTTCAGTTTATTTATTAAGTGCAGCTATAATGAATATTTGTTATTTAACATTTAATCGTTTAGTTCAAACGTTTCCTTTTTATTATGGAGACGAATCAATAGGTGCATTTGTTTTATGTAAAATACGTTCTTATTTGCCAAGTGTTTTTGGAATAATAGCTAAAACAATGCTTATTCTAGCATGTATTGATCGTTTTCTGATTACAAATGAACGTGCTAGTTTACGAGCACTTAGTACATCGAAACGAGCAAAATTACTTGTCATTTTCTTTATTATTTTTTGGTTTTTAGCATCGAGTCATATTGCAATAATGACAACAATCATCAATAAACAATGTGGAACATTTGGTATTTATTCAATAATTTATACTATTTATACGATAATAGTTATTGGTTTAATTCCACCTATCACATTGGGAATATTTGGTTATTTAACTTATCGTAATATGAAACGTAGACATGTTCGTATTCAACCATTAACAAACATTACAAATAATATGAATGATTCTATTCAACGACGAGATCGAGAATTATTAATTGCAGTTATATGGGAAGTAATTGTCTATGTTATAACAACGGTTTTTTATCCAATAATTCTTTTAGAAACCCTTATTAGTAAAAATATAATGTTAAACAAAAGTGTTTTATATGCACAAATTGAAGGTTTTTTACTGTTTCTTTCATTTTTTTCATTATCTTTCAATAGTGCTGCCGCTTTCTATATTTATTTTATTTCATCAAAATCATTTCGTCGTGAATTTAAATTATTATTTATCAATTTATATTGGAAATTAAAAAGACAAACATTTATTTAAATTGTTCTTATATCAAATTAAATATTAACACAAAGAGAGATTCGAATTTAATCAAATAAATACATTTTATTTTTCAATGTTGTAATTTTGTTGTTATTATCATTAAGAATCTAAACAATTTATCATAATAAATATAAAAGATTAATAATACTTAGGTGTATCTAAGAGTAATGTCGTGATCATCTTATTTTCTTATAAAAGTGTCAAAACAAAATTCTTTTTTTTATAGAATAATAGAGAAAATGAAGCGAAGATTTTCTTATGCTATTTGATCACTGTTCAACTGTTATCATCTCAATAAAATTTTGTTAAAAACTCTTTTTATCGAAACTTAACTTTTGGATGAGACAGATAAGATGGCTTTCCTTTTACATTTCAATTTTCAATCACCTAATTAGAAAACAAAATACACTACAAGATACAGCGTGAAAAACTCAACAATCTCTAATGAAAAGCTTATTTTAAATTGTATACATCTCGTTTTCAACAAAAGGAAAGTTCTGTAGGAGCAATTTTCGCTGCCCTTAAATTGTATTCTCTTTTCGCGCTGCATCTTATGATATGTTTTATTTTTTAATACAGCGTATTACGTCAATGAAAACTGAAATGCAATGCGTCCTCATGTAATCCGTCTTATTCGAAAGTTAAGTTTCAATAGAAACAGTTCTTATCAAAATTTTTATTTATTAACTTAGCAAATATATTTTTTACTGAGAATTACAGAGGTGGGCAAGTTGGAGATTTTCAAATCATCTGACTTGACTTCGACTTGGTTTATCTACCTCTGGATGAATCATATGATAAAAACAACAATATGTTTCATATCTTGTGATTGCTACAAGGATTTTGTTGAATAAGAGAAAGAGACCATTTGAAATTTGCATAATCATCATTTCTTTCGTTCTGTTATCAATAAACCCACTCTTGTATTATAAAAAAAATGTGTTGTTTTTTTTTCTGTTACATGTGCATTAAAAGCAAGTAGTAATGGCAACGATTGAATAAAATAAAGACATGACAAATATGTGTTTACGAATTATTTAGAAGAAATTTTTACCAAAAATATTTTTCTTATTTTTTATGAATCACAACAATTGACGTATTATTATTTAATAGTATGTACAATTATTAAATACATAAATCTTTTCTATTAATATTGACGATTACATAGACATAAAGTGTTATTCTTACAGTAAACTAGAAGAAATATATTATTATTTTTCTCGTTTTATTTATAGAGTGATAATTAAAATGAGTTTAAACAAGGAAAGACGTACACCAATATCACCAAATCGTTTTGCATTCGGTGGAGGAACGAAACCATTGTCTGAATTGATGTTCAATAAATATGATTTAGATAAAAATGGTATTATACATAAATATTTTCTTCATACATCTCTCTTATTTAGGATCGATTTCACGTAATGAACTTCGTTCACTCTGTTATGATATGGGTTATTATCTTTCTGATGACGAATTATCTTGGGCATGGACAATTATAGATAAAGATGGTAGTGATCATATTGATTATCGTGAATTTTCCGATTGGTGGAAAATGTCATCACGTTTTGATCATTTAAAACTACTCAATGATCAAGAAAAAATACTTATATATCAAATAGCTGAAATATTTCGTTCATATGATGTTTCAAATCAAGGAACATTAAATCGTACACAATTTACAAGATTTTATCAAGATTTAATTCGAGAAAATATTATTGATACAAATGCACATCAAGCATCTCAATTTAATGAAATTGATCGTGGTCAAGATGGACAAATTCATTTTAATGAACTTATTGCTTGGCTTAGAGATATTAGTGTTCTTGGTAACACAGCTATATCAAACTCATAATAATCAATTACTAAAAAGTTTTTTTGTTTATCTGTTGATGAATATTTAATCAATAAATTGTAACATTGTAAAATTTGTTAAACGAATGTTCAATAAATGCTCCCGACAGATGTCGATGCATTTCACATAAAAATCCCAAATTGTTCTTGTCTAATCAAAATAGATTCTTTTCATGATGATTCAGTTGATAGAAACGATTAACACAAGCTAATGATGATTGTTTCAGATTCTTTCGACAATGAGTTTTAATAAAAACCATAACAATGATACTATTTGTTGACATTTTATGCCTTTACTGTTGATAGTGAGAATTTTTTTTTTTATCGAATTTTAATATAGAAAAAAGAAAACACAAGACGATAAATAGTATGTTAACAAGAACAGAACAAAAAACGTTTCTATGTATGTTCTTTCAAATATTTCTTCACGTGTTGCTTATAAAAGTATTGATTGTTCTTTCTCTGTGGCAATTTTGACAATTTGAAGCACAATAATATTTATTTTGAATATTTTTTTATGTCTTTATGTCATTTTATAACCAGAGTGTATATAAATATTTTTTACGTAAGTATAAATTTAATTATGTAAATTTTTCAAATAGATACGTCATAGATAAAATTTAATTGAATAGTAGGATTAGGTTATTTTACTATTATTGATTAAAATGGGTAATGGATCAATTTCATCTTCAAATAATGAACAACATACTGATTATGATGTATTAAATAATAAGTCCGATCGAAATTTATCATTGGATTTCCAATATATTGATCCAAAAGGACTTATAACACTAGAGAATCGTGCTCGTTTTCATCCAACAAATACAATTGAAACAGTTATCCGAGATTTTCAAATTCTTGATGACGTAGGGTTTATTGGTTCTAATAAAATTACTTTAGTTTCAATATCTCTAAGTGGGCGATGTTATTCCGTCCCTAAACATACTGTTCGTACAACGTTACATGACTTGAAAATTCAAAACAAATCTGTACTCTGTTTTGAACCATTATCCAGTCGAAATCGTTCGAAATTATCATTATTAATATTATTCTCTCCACATGATAATACAAAGAAGAAATATTACGAATGGAATAAGAAATTAACTACAATACATATGCTTCTCAATGATGTTATTAAAATCTTTACTTTAAATTCGATTAAACCTGAAAATATTCAACTTTGTACATTCTTTAATGAAAATCTTAATCGATCAAATAATCTAGAAAAGAAATTAAATGAAATTGGTCTCGATAATTATCATTCAATTTTTGTCACACTTAATAAACAAATACCTACTGATAAATATGATCACGATATTTATGTTCATATTGAAAGTATTTCTCAAGGTGATTTTATATTATATACATCATGTATGAGTACTATTAATGAATTAAAAAAACAAATTACACGTCGATTTTCACATTCTGATTATATTAATATCGAATTAAGTAGTGTCAAAAATGAACATTTAGATAAAATTAATTCTAAACGAATGTTATGTGAATTGGGTATAAATTCAGATGAAACTATAAATGCAATTATTCATGAGAATCTTTCAACTAAACAAACAATAAATGGAAATCAAAAATCTCTTAAATCACGATCATCGCCACTGCCTGTAGATCCACATGTAGTCTTAGTTCAATGTAGATTTTCGAACGAGGAGTATATCTTTATTAAAGCATTAGTAACAGAAACAGTGTCGGAAGTAAAATCAAAAATTGCCGCACTTAAAAAATCTAAATCAACAATTGAATTTAATTTATATTCGGATTCGATTGATATTGATAACAAACAATCTGATCGATGTTTAGCTGATTTTGGTATAAAACCAGGTAGTACAATTTATGCAACAATAGCAGACAATAACATTACCGATCATTCGACTATAAAAAGAAATATTGATAAATCACAATCATCATCATCAAAAATATATTCAATAGATTCGAAACCACTTGGATTAGTCAATCTTGGTAATACATGTTTTATGAATAGTGCACTTCAATGTCTTCTTCATGTTGAACCATTGACAAATTTTTTCTTAGATGGTTTTAGTCAAATTAATATTCATGATGAAAATTATCATAATTGGAATCCATTTGATACATTTGGTAATGTAACTGGTGCTTATGCTGAATTAATATGGAATATGAGAGGATCTAATCGAGAAAATTATAATTATGTTAATTCACTTTATCCAACACGAATAAAAGAAATAATTGCAAATCTTAATCCACATTTTGCTACATCAGATCAACAAGATGCTCAAGAATTTTTAATATGTCTTATCAATGCTATACATAATGAATTACAAGAAAAAACAGATTCTAATAAAAAAACAATTATTCAAAAATTTTTTTTTGGAATAATGCAGTCTAAAATAACTTGTCTTAAATGTAATTATACAAAAACTACAACACATCAATTTAGTTTTCTTCCATTACCACTTACTTATCAAAAACGTATATTTACAGTGAATTTTCTTACAAAAGAAGATATACATGATTCTAGTATAGTCAATGTAGCTTCTAATGGTTGTATTGAAAATCTTGTGGAAACATTTCTTGAAATTCAATCTCTTTCTCATCTTTTTAATTATATTATTGTAATGATATCAAATTCTGAAGAACAACTTAAATTTGATATGCCACTTACACAATTATCTGAAAATGAAGTGACATTTATCGAACAAGAAGAATATATAAATCGTATTCGACCCAATACATTTAATATGGAACCTGATAATTTAAAACTTGAAGAATGTCTTGAAGAATTTGTTTCACTTGAACAACTTGATGATCTTTCATTTTGTCAACAAAGTAAATGTAAGCGAAATACACGTACAAATAAACAACTTCTATTCAATAGTCTTCCACGTGTACTTATCATTCAATTAAAACGATTTGCATATGTTAATGATTATCGACGAAAAGTGAATACATTTGTTGATTTTCCGATAAATGGACTTAATTTAAATAATCTCTTATCATCATCATCATCAGAAAAAGAAGCTATTTATGATCTTATTGCTGTTAGTAATCATATTGGATCGATTTCTAGTGGTCATTATATTGCATATGCACGACAAGAATCAAATATAGATCAATGGTATAAATTTGATGATACATATGTATCAACGATTAATTCTCAAGATGAAATTGTATCTAGAGATGCTTATCTACTTTTCTATATTAAGCGAAAGAAATAAATATTGGTATTATAAGAATGAATGATTTTCCAATTAAAGTTGTGTTTATATCGATTTCATTTGAATCGCTTGAAATGTTTGTAAGATTAATGAAATTTAATATGCTAAATTTGAAAATCAAGATATACGAGGCTTTTTAATCATTAGTTATTGAAATATTTCAAACTATAACAAAATTTTGTTTTTTCAAATGAATGTATAGAATCTGAAAATGATAATTAAATTATTTTATCTATCATTTGTTTTTTCTTTTTTAATGTTATTTATACATACTCGATCTTTTTCATTTTATTGACGACAAGAGCTTTATTTCCCTCATAATGTATATTATTCATATGAATATATATATATTTAATAATCCTTTCGCTAAAAGCTTATGTCAATCATATTTATCTACAGTTATTTAGATTCTTTAAAACTGCTCATTGGTGAATTTGTCACATGTTTATTTCTATATAATGAATGGTGAGGAATAGAAAATTAAAAAGAATGACAGAATACTTGCACTTTATCCTTATTTTTGTCTATTTTTCGATCAATATTTCGTTTCCATTGCAAAATGGATTCTACTGTATTCTCATTTGTTCATTTTTCGAAAATGACAGTATAACTATTAAAAATGCTGCATGCTTCAAGAAAATATATACGAAATATAGAAAGACGTTATGAACATTATCAGTGTTCAAAATGCGCATACTGTTACACTGTGTTAAGTCAAAGTTCTGATTAGAAATATGTGTGATATACATTCCTGGATAAAAATCTTCTTATTATTTTTATACGATCATATTTTGCATGATATTTATTATAAATATCATTTTCTTCTCTTTCGTCTTATTTGCTGATCGAAATAATTCAATTATATGAAATAAACAGTGATCCGTAATGTATGAATGAATATTAGAGTATTATTTTTTTCTCTCACTCCTTCGCAAGATAATATCATGTCGCATTCTTTATCACAACGTTAAGAAATCGTGTTCATTAAACTTCATTCATTAAGTCTTCACATGCCAAGCAAAGGCATCTCCAAATATATAAATTGTCCTCCAAAGGCTGTATGCGATTGACTTAGTCGATGGCAAAAGAATGAAAATTCATCAGATTTACCATGAACCGATCGACCGCATGCTACTTCAGACAAAATTGTCTTACAAATTGTTAAAATTACCAAACATATGTAGAATGTTACGTCCAAGGCTTTCAATATGGGAGAGGATGGGGTGGACTAGCCTTTCCCACTTTTCATGCCGTGTCTGAGAAATTTTACTAAACAGTTTTTTCCGCCAGACAGTGTACATTTGGTTGTCTGCGAGATTTTTCGCTCTTCTCATCATCGAAAATTATCGAGAGTCTTGGTTACGTCAAATGAAATCTCCAACACTTTAATGAAGGATGGTGTTAATGCTAATGCACGTACTGTAAGATGTCACTTGAAGGAGAGCGGTGAAAGTTATACAATACCTTTGAAGAAGCCACTAATTAAGAAATTTAAACATGAGAAGCGACTCTCGTGGGTGAAGAAAAGTTTAGCGGTTTCCAGATATTACTAAGGTCGTACATACAGTCAAGTATCCTCTCAAGTTATATGTATAAGGCTACTTTTCAAGAAATGGGTTTGGTCGACTGATTTTCTTTGATCAAAACTTGACATGTTATTTAATGTGCGACCTGTGCGAAACTGATCTTTTGCCTACTGCTGATGAACAATTTCTTGAACGTCCTACAAGTTTATTTCTACAAGAAGATAATGACCCTAAACGTAGGTTCCGCTTAGTCCTCAAATAGAAATAAAAGCGCATACAATGCTTAATTGAAGCAAATGGCGATTATGCATCATACTAAAATAAAACACTTAAAACAATGCTTCTATTTAATAATAAATATGACTTTTATTCAGTGGTATAACAACGAGCATGCGTTCTTACAAGTTCAAATAGCAAATTTGTCGTATACAAATATTTCGCGGAATGTACCCTGTTATCATAATTCAATGAATGGATCATATTCTCCATATAAGTCAAGTTATTGTATGATTAAACTAGGCACTAACATATGATTAATAATATTTATTGACAACCATGGACATACTCCAACATATGATATATTAATTATACTTTACCAAGGATCACTAATCAAAACTGCTCAAGATTTTCAGCCACTATGCCTATTGGTTAAGGACCACGCCCTCCTTGGCCCTTTCATATGAGAAAAAATCTTAGTAATTATAGATGTATTTGCGACACAGATAACTGCAATTTCAACATAACTATATGCCAAGTATCCACTGATCTGAAACATCAACAAAAGACAATATTATCTTAGCTACCTAATTTAAGTTCAACTATCTCATGTGTTGATTGGGCTTTATCTAAAAATTATGCGCTTCTCAGCAACAGAACTTATGTTTTTGAGTCAAATACAAGCATATTATTTTTGGTAATGTTTACCAATGGTTTCAATTGTCTATGCTATTGGATAACCAACACGTCCAATATGAATATTTCGACTTCTGCAAGTGTGTTTGACTTTGATTGTACTTGTAACACAATGAATATAAATGCTTCTCGTACGACAATGGCTTCTGCCATCACTGCAATAAATAAGTACATAGTCAAACTGTATTCGTTTTCTACATGTCGTCTTCCACGTACGAATTTTTACTATAAATGGAGCAACAAAAAGTTCACTCAGCTCGATGCAAACTACGATTACAGGCCTCTCGATCTTTCTCTTTCCTGGTGATATTACACTGATATTCACTAACTACTTCTATACTGTTACTCTTGATCATTTTCCGCTTTTTTTCCTATATCTATATAATGCGTTTTCTTTGAAAGACTGGGAGGGAGGAGGACAAGCGAGACATGTTTGTTTGCTCCATCATTATTTTTATTGAAAAAAGATTCGAAAAATATCTCTTTTAAAGATTTTTAAACTTCTCAAATAAGTCTTGTCTTTCCATGCATATTCATTAACTATATACATATTTTAACTCTCTATGCGTCAATATGATAAGAAATACGATCGAATTTTATAGAATCTCATCAACCGATAAAATTCGGTAGAATTTCATGTAAAGAAACCACTAGGTCTTGGGGAGTTCCATGTTAGTTTCGATTGTGGGAACTCTTTGAACAGTTCTTTGAAAGGAACTGATCTGTTCCAAACAATTCTCTTATGGGAACTGATCTATTCCCGACAGTTCTTTTTCGAGAGCGAACTGCTTCTTGCACACAGTTCTTGAAAAAAGAACGATGTATTGGATGCAGTTCTTAAAAAAGAGCTGTTCATTGCATACAGTGCCTCGAAAAGAACTGTGCATTGGATACAGCCCTTGAAAAAAGAACTGTTGGTTAGATACAGTTCCCGAGAAAGATTCAGCTCATAAAACTGCAAACTGTCCTAGGCTTAAAAATCACTAACAGATCTGATGGTTGGATCCTAATAAAACTCTGATCGTATCCAACTATGAGAACCGATAACTATTCCGACCGTCGGTTTTTTGTAAGATTTCTTCAAAATATTTGATGAACTTCGATTGACCTCGAAAGATCTTTTGTTCAAATTCTATCAGACTTAAGTACGTGACAGCTCTCGGCTCATATGAAATATGAAGGATCCATTTCCACAACCTGAACTATTAAATACCGACTAATCAATTGGTAAACATGAGTGCTTATTAGTAGTTATCATGATATAATATTTCATTCTGTTCTTAGGAGCGATAATTTCAAATACAAAAAAAAACAAACTTTATTCTGCATTTCGAAGAACTATTTTTGTGGATACAAAAACCTTTATTCTGTCTCGAGAATATCAATTTCGAATATAAAAATCTTTATCCTTTATTTACAACTATCCTATGTTGAGAAGTTATGAGTAGTTACTCGTTGAACATCAAAATGCAGAACGCCAAAGTTATATATCCGCTGGATCTTTTTTGATATTGTTGGATTCTGTTTTTCTTTCATCATATATTAATCGTACGGATATTTTAGTAATTAATTCTATACTAGAGTAGATCGGGATTTGAATGCCAAAAGTTTTGATTATTTCGGGTTTTAGTGAAAACATAAGAATTTGCTATTTTTCAAAACTGGGATCCTATGAACACAATGCAGTAGGGCGTTATCGATCGCCAATAGTAAAATACTATTGGTTAAGATTAATAGGATATCGTCGGCATTTATCACTAGGGACCGACCTGATCTATTATCCTGCAAGATGAGCATGTGGTTTTTTGAGTGTTTCTAACGGAATTTCTGCAGAATATGGTAAGAACCGATAAATTTCGATAAGATGCATTTATCGATTTGGTGAATTTGAGTATGCAGATTCTTGAAGGACAATCAATCTGGACCTTGTTAAAAGCTAAAATAAAGCCGATCAAATTTGTTGATTCGAGGTTCTTATGAAAATCTTCGAACAAACTGAAGTCAGCAGAATCTTAATTTTAGTTTTCTGTTTAATAAAATCATGTATACCAACTCATTTATTCGATTTTTAGAAATTGATTGTTACTGGAATTTCGTGTCATTTTTTTCTTTAGATAGAGGTTATCGTTTGCGACTGAAGCATTTATGATGAATAAAAGCCTTATACAGATCAATAAAGTGCCTTCTATTTTCTTGATAAGAAAAGAGAAGATTATAAATACAAGAATGGATGAAAAAAATATATGGTTTATTACATTATTTTATACTGTGCTCACATTTACGAGCATCACATAGTTGACGATGCAACTCCCTCAAATATTAACTTTATCTGGTGCAATCATTGGCATTACAATGATCGTGTTGAACATTGTGGCTCTTTGTAGTTCAAGCTGGGTTGTTTTAACTATTTCTGAAACAACACAGGCTACTTATGATCTCTTTCAAACTTGTGATAAGCTATTAATAGATGCACCGATACCTTTAGCGGGTTGTATAGCTTTAAGTAGCTTTGAAACAGCTAAGGGCCTTCTAATTGCTGGTGTCGTCATAGTGGGAGTTGGCATTGTTGTTTCCAGTCCCCTTGATGCATTGCTTGAACATAGTAGTTGGATCAATTCGATACTACAGATTTTGCTCATTATTGGACCTACTTTGATCCTTATTGGTGCTCTAATTTATGTAAAGAATGTACTAGAACACTTTACGACAGGTTTAATCAATCTGGACTTAGGATATAGTTTTATATTGATTCTGGTCACTTGTATCATGGGCTACATTTTATTTGTCTATTTTTTATTCGTCACAGGTTTTGCTCTAGGTTATAATCGTGGACGCCGTACCATCGCTCAAGAAGATGGTAGTGATTAATAATTCTACAGAAATTAATGTGATCATTTCAACTATGTATTTTTGTGTTTGTGCCTTTTCTTCTCTTAGCAATTTATTTAATTATTCCGCTGATAAAATAAAATGATAGAAGTTAAAATCTATTCACTTATATTTGTCTTAAATAATGCATGACGCTTTGATATATTATTATATTTAATTTTTTTATAATATGACTGATCGATGAATTGAATAACAGCAGAATAATGATCAAATATTCTTTTTGCATCATGTGTATACTCTTTTCAAAAGAGATCATGAAAGATCGCATTGTCATGCAGGAGGTAAATTTGATCTTGCTCTCCCATGAGTTTTCCTGCAAGCCAGTCTAGTTGTTGACAGTAGAAATCAACAATGACAATGCAGCTATTTGGAAGAAGTTCCCCAATGAATGATCCCTTTGACACCGTATCATAGGTTCAGCATTACTTTCTTAGAATATGAGTCAGTCTTGGATGTTCCTGCACCTGTTTGACCAGTGCTCAGCTACTGGCGTCTGTGCGTGCAGTTAATGTACAGCACTCACTTCTAATCACTAGTAATAAGATTGCAAAGCCATTCGTAGTTGCGATGAGTTGTCATTAATTCCATACAAGCGTTAACTCTGCGTCGCAGTTGATACGGTGACAACTCATGAAGGATCCAAACTCCGTATTTCCACTGTAATATGAAAGCATCCAAGTCGCTCTGCTAAACACCGTGTAGTCAATCGAGGATCTTCTTCGATAAGCTACTTTAAGACTTTCATATCTACTTGTAGTGGTCTTTCGGTGTGAGGTAAATCGTCAAGTTCGAAGTTACCGTTCTCGAACTGATGAAACTAATGTTGCGCTGTATGGATGGAAAGTACATCTTTGTCCATCATGCTGCATATATTGCTTGTTGCTTTTGTGACCCAAACAGAGCTCAGTCTACACATATTAACAAAACATTCACTCTTAACAAACTTTTTTTCAAATGATCAATTGAATATTTTAATAAAACCAAGTAAGAAAAAATCTGTCATATATGATTCGATGCATGGTCATCTCCTCTTCACAATAGTGACAATCACAATTCTCTGTCTTGTTACTATGAAAACTTATTCAATGTATACTTACCCACCTTTATACATATATGACCATAAATATAAGCGGCACATATCACAACAGGTAGCTCTTTATCAAAATTTTATTATTATGTTATTAGTTGAAGAATATCTACATGATACCAAAAAAATAAAGTAATGTTTTTACTATTAGTTATATAGACAGAAAGTTTCTTGAAGTCTTTTAAGAAGAATTGAAAGATCATCAACAATATTGCAGGATTTTCCTAAGCATATATGAATGGAGAATATGAATAAATTTTTTTGAATATCACTATTAAATTATCCAAGATATTGTAGTTTTTCTTGAAAATACTATTAAAAGTTTCAAGGTCAACTAACTTTTATCATACTTGCTACGTTGGGGTTTTTCTATGTAATGGAAGAAGCATATTTTATTTAGGATTATTGGCTAAAATAACATAATTTGCCTTAAACTATATTTGGTTTTTACACTTATATAGCGACAAAATTTGCAAATGTATAAACAGTTAGATCATATATATAGTGCGTAATTTTTTTCTATGAATTTCTTAACTTTTGAGATACATGCTAAAATTTATTCGCATCTTTCAATAGTTCCGTAACTATGAAATCAATTAGTATGTAATGTATTTATTTTGGTTTTAACTTTGGGATAATTATGCATATAGTGTCAAATAACATTTTTTACACTATTTTTTCGCTTGTGTAACAAAGACAAAATTTCTGATTTTGATATTTTCAATAGTAATTGACAATAACAAGTGAATCAAATGACGAAAATTTCATCTCAATCTGCTGTACCTTAAGAGAGTTGTAAGTCAAACAAAAGAAAAAAATCTAACGTAACATTTAGTGCGCTACCCTTTTTTAGAATTTATTTCATATACAAGTTTCATAAAAACTAGCATAAATTTTTCATCGTCTTTGACCATTTTTGTCTTTCCAGAATATCATAATTTAAAAAAAAATCATAAGGATTGATTGAGAAGAACCGGAGACATTGAAATATTATATCTAAAAATCTGAATGGTACAATAATTTTCTAATTTATTCATATATACATTTGAACAGACAATAAAAAGAAAAAACTGGGATCTTGTTGGTTATACATCATCATATTTCAAAAACTTCAAAATCGACTTCTATTCAATAGAATAACTTTAAATAAAAGAAGCAACAATATCAAAAAGCAAGATCTTGTCTACTCTTCCAGTGGGCCAATTTCTGCGATGTGTTCCAATATGATGTCAAATGGCTCGCTGCCATCGAGTCTGCTGCACCACATGAACTATTCTCAATGGTTTGTGTATGAGCCAGCGTCAGAAGATCCACAAAGTTGTACTTGTGATTCAGGGCCTGATGCTCAAATCCTGTGGCTTCGATTTTGGTGTAGGTTCTTCAGCAATCAGAGATTATCCTTGTTCCTGAACGAATTCTTGCATGGATGATGGGCATAAGAGTTGTGACACGTTGGTTCAGCACGGCACAACGATGCATTCCTGTGTTTGACGACAAATTCCTTCGGAGAACCATTGCTGAGGAATAATTTGATCAGAGTTGTTCTTGTATCGCGAGAAGAGGCTCTCAACAATTTCCACTGTCACTTCTGGATCACCAATCATCGAATAACCATCTTGGGTCACCTTTTCGGCACATACCGCGTGAAGATAGTTGTTAAAATCGACCACAGTATTTTGTTGAATTTCCGACGCACATTTGCAGAATTTTACCGAGGTCAATTTGAAGGCCCAGCCATATTTGAAGTAGATAATCTTGTTGAAATGTAAAACTCATACTTGTTTATTATAATCAATGATACATTACAAATATGTTCATCTTTTTTAAAAAAAACAATTTATGAAATTAATAATTTATTGCTATCCTCACAATTTATACCCTCAAAACATTCTTTATCCTGCAATTAGTTAGATAGAGGATAAAAAGGATATAGCTATGTTTTATAGAGAAAAAAATCTTTTATATTGAATCTTGTTATTTATTTTGAAAAATAATAAGCGAATTTATAATATATTTCAAGCATTAACTGCATTACAATGTGGAGGTGAGTAAAATATAAGTTCAAGTGAAATGATGTAATATTAACATGTATTTAAAAGAATGTTTAAGGTTTCAGAAAGTTGATTCACGATGGCAATATCCAATCGATCATCATCATTGAAATCACTGATAGCTATTGATATAGGCCACCAATCAATGTTCAAATTTATAGGTACTTGAAAACTTCCATTACCATAACCAAGAAACACGCTTAAATAATTTTTATTATTGATAGCAACAATAATATCTATGTAAGTATCATTATTCAAATCACCTACAGCGACGACTGCTGGCTGGTTATCAATTGGATAGGACATTTTCTGTTGAAAAGTGCCATTACCATAATTAAGTAACACACTCATCGATCTATTGTTATAATTAGCAGTAACAATATCCATGTAATTGTCACCATTGAAATCTCCAACAGCTATGCCCCATGGATTATTATTTGTTGAATATGATCTTTTTATTTGAAACGTTCCATTGCCATAACCAAGAAATACACCTACAGTATTAGTGTAATACTCACTAACAACAAAATCTAAATAGTTATCAAGATTAAAATCAGCTACAGCCACAGAGTACAAATAACTACTAGTAGGAAAGGTCATTTGTATATTAAAACTTCCATTTCCATAACCTAGTAGTATGCTTGCAGTTTGTTCATAGCTGTTAGCAACTACAAGGTCTAAATGATTATCATTATTGAAATCACCGATGTCAATCCAGTATGGATAATAACCAACTGGAAAATTCATTTGTGTATCAAAAATTCCATTACCACGACCAAGTAATACACTTATACTATCATCATAACTCTGTGCTATGATGAGATCTATGTAATTATCATTATTTAAATCGGCACTGGTAATGTAATAAATGGTACCATCAAATGAAAAAGACTTTTGTGTTTGAAAGGTTCCATTTCCATAACCAAAATATATTCCAATTTCATCATTAGCAATTTTGGCAACAATAAGATCTATGTTTTTATCACTATTGAAATCACCAACAGCAATTGATCGAGGTCTATTGTAAGATATGTATGAAACATAAGGATCGAATGATAATAATTGACATTTTGAATCTAAATCAAACAATCTCAATATGAATTATTTTATGAAAGTCTTGCAAAGATAAGCAAAATTTTAGAAGAAGATAGTAAAAAAAAAGAATATAAACTAGTCAAGAAAACTAAATACAATGAAAAAGTCATTAGGTGTTCTACTTTAAATCGAACTTACTTGATGAGTTTGTATTTGAAGTGTTGTTAGTCGTCGAAATACTGGTCGATGTTACTGGTATTGTACCTACACAATGTTTGTTGAGAAAATATTATGTCGTGAAATATCAATGGATATATTTTCCAATCATAAAATATTTTTTACAAGATAATTTATCTACTTACCATCATTCGACATAGATGTTCTTGTAGTGACTATAGATGACATGAAGGTAGTCGAAATTATTCCTAAAAATATTACAAGTTTCATAAATCGTACTACTTCAGACGAAAGTATCGACATAGTATGAAAATATTTCCTAACCGATATTAGGGGATGTCAGAATTCCCTGTTATTCATGTATCGATAGTAATAGTAATTAAATACAGAATATCAGTCAATGATAAAGTTAGTTCATTTTATGCATTTTGGAATGCGCTAATGTTCTTATTAACCACTTCGTGAATTTTATGACAAGTCACCGTAGGTCCCATGTTTCCTGGGAATGAAACTCGAAACGGACACTGCTAACCTAGATACTGTGTCTAGCTTCTTCTTAAACATTAAAATTAGATTGACTAGCAAGCGTTTCTTTATATCGTAAAATATATTTTTCCAGTGAGATCTTTCTTTATTTTAACTTTTATGTTTTTTTTGCTATTGAATAAATATAAAATATAATTTATATATTTAATTATGCCCTTGAGTATTTTTCATTTCTGCAAAAATGAGAGACGAAATTGCTTTTTCAGCTAATACAGGATTTTTTTTGCTTCTATATGGGTTATACTACCAAAATTGATCCACCAATTTTTGAATGCGTTTTATAATATTATACTTCGTTCAATAAACACGGTCATTAAATTATACATACATACCAGCAGTAGTTATTTTTGTGTTTGATGCTGCATTATAGCGATTGACAAAGACAGCTGTAACAACAATCATAGATATGAGAACTATGACAAAAATAGATCTTAGAGTAAATAAATGAATTAATTTTGTGGTCGATCGTTGTGGAGTTGATGATAGATTAACAATGTCAGAATGGACAACAGATAGTTGTATAGAATCCTAAGCATGATATATTTTAAAATCATTTATTTTCTGTTATTATTAGAAAAATTGAAACTAGTTCTTATTTGTATTTAAACAAAATAATTTATTATTTGTTTCTAGTACAACTTGAGACCGCTCGAAGAGCCGAAGAGTGAGGCGGGAGATTCCAGAAGATGTGTAAAAATATCTCTTATGAAAGTAGTAACAAATTCAAAGAAATCTCATCAGTCGTACATAACAATAATGAATAATTTTCAAAATCTGTGGGATATGCACCTCTCCTAACACTCCTCAATTTCACAAACTCTGAATGCGGCAAATAGGCTTTAGCGTCTTAAAAATCGATTAGAAACCTATTAGTTTCTAATGTTCAACTGGACTGATAATCGATCAATCCGGCATTAGTTACCGGTACCAATTTCAAGTCTGATCAGAATCGAGTCTTTTCAAGAGATTCAAAATTCATCCTAATCTCGAAATTTTAGATCTCATGAAATTACTTCAAAACATTTTCTTGTGTAAACATAATTCTAATGTATCGTGAAGGGCAATTGTTTACTCTGAAATACGTGAGGCATATGCTTTACTGCGTATTTATTGTCACAAAAAAAAAACGAGAAAGCTAAAGCAATCTGTTGCGCTCCGAATCGAAAATCTTGATACTGAGTCGAAATCTGAATCTGAAATTTGGAGAGACATGGTCCGATCCCACTCGTCCATGCATGTTTGCCATTGAATTTACTTTTGGGAAATTTCCAATAGACTGCGGCGAGACAAATTATTGTTGCTTCGTCAGTCACTGATTACGATATGAGCGAAGTTTATTACATCATTACAAGTTCTTATTATTTCACATCTATACTTACTCCCATATTAGTAATGATTGCTGATAATAAGTTAGGTGAAAAAACACAATAAACTGTCTTATATTTCACAATATATAGAAAAACTAGTTAAAAAAAACATTCATCATGTCGTTTATTCTGTTGAGATGAATACATTTTCTTTTTAATTAAAAAAAAGAATTTTTTCATTCGTATCTTGCAACAACTATTTGTGTATTACCATCGATGGTGGATTCACTTCACACATTATCTCACACTAAAATTTTTTTCTCAGTATTCTATATGAGAATCGACGAGTGGTAGACGCGTTCAGAAATTTAGAAAATGATCATAAAAAAGAACCTGTTCAGAATAATGTAGTTTTCAAATAAGTTAAAAGTTTAATACAATATCGAAAGAAAACGCTAATTAATTTACGATTTTGTAGAATTATCGAGTGATTAATCTCTCTTCTCATTGATAATTTGTATTTGAAAAAACGCCTATCTATTCTAAATATTGTTCACGTCAAGTTAATCAAGATTGTAAAAAAGCGTAATAATTTACGATTACAAGAATATAATTAAAAAGCAATTTGATGGAAAGATTCCATGTTTTGTCCTAAACAATTAATCGACTGAAATGATATTTCAGATTCTGATACTTTACATATCTTTATTTTATTATTACCAAACTATCATTTGTATTATTTTATTGAAGAATTTTAAGACATCAGTTAAATTAGAAAATTATATTTTTTACAATTAATAATATCAAATTAAGACTCTAATCAATAAAAAGCTACCCTTACGAGGTGTATAGTGGGTGTTTTTTTTCCACTAAAAAGTATTGTTTAGAAGACACTTTTGTAATTGTGTTTCAAAACGCTGGTAACGCTTAATGCTTTTTTTCTCTTTCACACCTCCCTAGTCATTATTTAAATGTTAACGTAGACAACTTTATATTTTATAAATGTTAGAGACAAAACTATGTGCATTTAGACGAATTTCAATTTAGGTTCTCACTTTAATTGTTGTATTTTAAAGAATATATAAGCATTTATTTGAATGACTGAAAGTTTTATAACGGTTCTACATGATCATTAACAGTGTTCAATAAGCAAGAAAAAGTATTGTGACAAGGTAATATAATAATATACTAGCTATACGCCGTGCAAACTGCACGATTTTTTCGGTTGTGGATAAAGTATGATTATTGTATGTTGTGTAATTCACCGTAAGTGTGCAGAGGACCGCTAACGTTATTCAGGAAACACCGCAAGGAGATGGACTTAACTTGTAGACCGAATATACTCATGTTTCATTCGCATAATAGCAGAAAATATCTTTACTAAAATCTGATTAGTCGAAAAAATTATCCAACAGGAGAGGAACCAGATATGAAACTCGACATTATACAGAGTGGCTCAAAAGTAAGGAAAAGTAGTATTTTAATCGATTTCTGTCATATAGATTCTCGGTTAGGTCTGATATTCATACTATATTTACTTGGTGTGATAAATAAAAGATTGAGCATATGAACAGTATGCAGATGTAGTATTTTATCTGATTATGTTCTAATAAAAGTTTTATTAGAAGTTCTTACTAAGGAAAACATGTACAAAAGCATGTCTCTATGGAGTGCTCTCATTATGAAGTTATTCACAGAAATTGTTCAATGTATTTACCAGCTAAGCCTTTACAAAGTTGAAGTCTATTAGGCACTGAGTGATAAGCGCTTTGACAAACTTTCACCAGTAAACTTCGTATTTCAGTGCGTATAACATCTTTTATTGTTTGAAGATTTTGAGATTTCGTCGCGTATACACGCTCCCTGATTGCACCCCATAGAAAGAAATCAGTTGGTGTAAAGTCTGGAAATCGTGCCGACCAATCCAGCTGTCAAGGAATGTTTTGTCCAAAAAGTGTCGGACAAATTGACTTTAATGAACCGGTACTCCATCGTGCATATAGACTACGTCTTCTAAATCGATTTCACTTGAAATAGAGGGTACAATATCCTTTTGGAGCATGTCCAGATAGATGTCTGAAGTAACATTATCATGAAAGAAGAACGGTTCAATGATGCTACCAACGCAAATTCCAGCCCACACGGCGATGCCTAGACTATTCATTTCTCGAGTAATGATAACATGAGGATTTTCTACAGCGTAATAAACATAGTTATGTCGATTGACATGACCATTCATCTTGAAAATGGCTTCATTAGTCCAAACAATTCGATCAAGCAAGGAAGATTCGTCAGACGATAAGTTAAGAAAGACGTCGGCGAATTCGCAACCTGTGTCATAATCGTATTCATTCAAATCATGCAGCAATTGTGGACGGTATAGTTTCAATCCTAGTTCTTTGATCATTCGTTGAAGACCGTTTTTGGTCAGATGCGGTTCCAAAGAAGCTCTTCTTGTTGTAGTTGTAGGACTTTCTTCGAAAGTAGCGTGAACACGTTCTTTATTCTCGTCGGTACTAACAGATCTTGGACGAACAGATCACGGTTCATCTTCCAGACTCCTAGTTTCGTCGAACTTTCGTCCAAACTCAAAATATCCTTTAATGTTAGTAAAGTTCAATTGAAACAGTTTTAAAATTGACGACCAAATTCTGTTGCATTTTGATAAACGGCGTATCACTTTACAATTTCATTTTTTCACGTAATGACAAACGAAACGTTTTACTCATGGTGGAGAGAATGTGAGAAAAACTAGAGCTATATAAACAACAGAAAATGTAAAAAGAGTCAAAAACAAAACAGTCGATAAAAGAGATAACTATTAGTATTGTTGTCTTTTGGATGCCCATCCTTATATGTTTAAGTACTGTAACCCAACAAGTGATAATAAACGCTTTCTTTTATTACATACATTCTATTTGTATATCTGTATGGTCTTGGATCAATTACTACATGTATATATCGTTCATATGCTCAATCTTTTATTTATCACGCCGAGTATGTGTAGTATGAATATTAGACCTAACCGAGAATCTATAAAACAAAAATCCTCCTAATTTTACCTCGCATATACCGGGTATTCTGAAAAAATTGCAATATTATGTATTTTATGAATATTTTTCCATAGACAAATGATGTAATCTTGATTTATTTTCTCAAAAGATGTACCATCGAAAGCTCTTCAAAAACTGTAACAGTAAATCCTTATTGACTTCTTCCGATAATTTCTTTCCTACCTTTTTTTTCAAACGATATGCCGTTGAAAATTCTACAAAACTGTATCAGTAAAATTCTTATCATAAAATAAAAAGATTATCGAAACGTTTTCATAATTTTAGATACAGTGACAAGTAGCACTAAAATATAGTGTTTCATATTAAATATGAGAAAAATTATGAGAAATTGTTAGTAAGAATATGATTTGGCACTTTTTGTAGAGCTTTCGACAACACATCTTTTAGAAAAAATATCAAGATTACATCATTTGCCAGTACAGAAATATTCACAGAATAAATAACGTTGCAATCATTTTGGAACATTCGGTACGTGCGTGTAGAGAATTTTGCGGGGCAAAATTTGATAAAATTTGATAGAACCAATGATAAAAAATAATTCATTTCTTCTAGATCACCCATATATATATTCAATGAAATACAATGTACTGTTTTATTCAAGTATCTTTTTTTTAGATAATGTCTTCTCTAAAAAATTATATTCTCAATTTAAATATTTTTGAACCACCAGCTGATAGTAATGAGAGAGAAAATGCACATCAACGTCGTATCAGTATAATTTCTACTCGAATTTATATTGTAACCCTTGTTATTCTTCTAATTAATCTTGGTCTACTTTCATGGATGAATGCTGAAACGACAGTTATTACACTTCAACAACCAACAAAAAGTCAATATGAAACATTACCTAATGATGTTCAATGTTCTTGTTCACGTATTTCTCTATCATATGGTGAATTTACTTCACTTCAAGCAAATTTTCATCAAGTTTGTTCGAGTGATTTTATTTCTGATCGATGGATAAAAGCACTTAGTTATGGTTTTGACTTTGTTAACCGTTATTCTACTGACTTTCGTGGTATGGCAAATGCTCAATTTGAAGCACTTGCTGGTCTTTGTCGATTGTCGAAAGATAGTGTACTACAAAATTTAGATTCATTCTATATGAATACATTGATTAGTCCTGAGGTATTATCTGAAAATGTTCTTCAATCGCAAACTGAAGCAATGATTGATCAATTTCAATCAACTGCACCAAATACTTTTAAAATGCAATTACAATTATTACGTTCAACAACATTTGACAATAAATTAATATCTGGATTGCAAACAAATTTTTATTTTGCATATTTTGTTTCTGATATTATTGGTATGAGAGTTCTTGCTGAAAGCTACAAACCTATTACTGGACCTGATTGTAATTGTTATCGCACCATGAATTGTACGGCTTTATCAAAAATTTATCCTGAAGGCGATCAATGGACATCATTAATGGACGTTTCTGGAATTTTAGTTGGTTGTTTACCACTAAATTCAATTCTTTCTTCAACACTTGAATGTTTCTACGATCAGACATGTGTTGATAAACTTATATCATTTTTTCCTACGACTGAAAAGTTCACAGCAATGAAATTGATCAATAATAGTCATTATGAATTAAATTCAACAATTCAATCAATAGTCGATCGTTTGATGATAGAGGAATGGATGAAAAATATTTCATATAATAAATATTATGATCAATGTGCACCAGTTTCATGTACTTATACAAAATTAGAAAAACCTAATTTAGCGTATGTATTGACAAAACTTATTAGTTTGTTGAGTGCGTTGACACTTGTACTTGGCTTTGCAATTCCAACTACTGTTCGATTTATAGAACGACCGGAAATTACTGGAGAAACTCCGTCAATTCCATGTAAGCAGGAGATATTTCAACCTTTATTGAAAATAGAATCATGAGAAGAAAGTCTTTTTTAAGTATAATCACTATTTTTAATTCTGATCTAAAGAGAAAATTGGGAAAATGTTAGTTTATCATTCGTTATGACCTATAATTTGGGATGTAAGCTAACGAATTAATCGGTAGCGACTGATCAAAATTTAGAATTCCATTTTGCCGGTTAGCGGCATGGTAACTTAAAGCTTAAAAATTCTTTCCAAAATTAAAAAAATATCTGTTTATTTCCCTTTTCATATTCTCAATCTTACTTGTTAATTGAGAAACATCTGTATCGTTTAGAATCAAGAAAAAACTAAAGTCATATTGTTCATCTTTCAATTTATCAAAGTATATTTTATAATAAATTCATCCAATATCTGATCGAAGATGAATAAATCCTATGAGGAATTCAATTAGATCTTAGGAAGAACTGATCATTCAAGAAAATCTGATAGGACTCGGAACAGCAAAACCATTTTCGAATTCCTAGTATTTGAACCGGATCGGATTTTGGAAGATGATCCTATAGAATTTGATAAGCTGAAAAAACTTAGTTTTAATATGCTAACTGAATGTTCATTATATGCTATCAAATTGTAAGTCTTTTTTAAATATTTTCCCAATCATCGGATTCGATTAGTTTCAACTCTGAGGATCTGGAAGTGGTTTTGTCACCTGCATTCTTATCATATCCCATCGAGTTGTCCGATTCTGATAGGATATCGGCAATTTTCCTTTGCAAATTCGATGAGATCCAATTATAGAATTTAATGTCTTGAGATGATCATCTGGTTTTTTTTGCATACATGAACATAGCTCTCCAAAGTGTGGGTGTTCGTGCTGTTCGCGTAAATTACAAATACCCAAGTCCTATGGGTACCCCTATAATATAGCCCTTGAGGACCAAAGAGTATCTCAATAGTATAGCGCTTAAGGTTCTATGGTTATTCTTTCGGATAACCCTTAAGGATCTTCCTCCTTATAACTTTATTCGACCTTTAACCCGGAAGAGACAGACACACAAACACTGGACATTATATATATAGATTTCGAACAACTTATGTTTCTTAAAAATAATTTGATTTAATTTAATTTTGAAAATAATTAATACATGAGAAGAATATGAAAAATTTTGTAATTAAATTTATTTTATTCTTAATTTTAAGTGTCGATTCGATGGTATCAACTTAAATTACGTTTAAAAAGAATTATACTTGAATTGAATATTTTTAAACAAAATACTTTGAACAATGATCGACAAATGAGCTATCAACGTAAAGCTACTCGAATCTATATACTCTTAATCGTGACCTCACTTGCAATCTTAGCTAATTACACATTACTACGTAAAGTAATTCAATATGAAACTATTTATAATCCAACTGAATCTGAATATATTAAACTTGATGAAATTTATAAAGATCATCTTTCATGTCCTTGTACATACATCTCTATGTTTTATTCAACATTTATTGATATTGAACCTCATTTTCATCAAATATGTTCAAGTGATTTAATATCTTCTGAATGGCTTCAATATATTACAATACTTAATGAAGATTGGAACTATTATTTTGTAGATTATCGGATGAATGCTGGTTCACAATTTCAAGCTTTAGCTACATTTTGTCAACAAGCAAAACAAACAATTGATAATGCTCTTAATACTTTTCGACAAACACAATTTGTCAGTTCACAAGTTATATCTCAGCAATTATTTGAATCTCAAATAAATTCTTCAATTCAAATTTGGAAATCAGCTACAATCAATCAATTTTTACGTACAATTCAACTTATTCGAGCAATTACTCATGGTAATCAATTAATGAATGGTAATTTAAATACTGCATTTAATGTAAATTCAATATCAAGAAAAACAACAATAACATCACGAACATATTCTGATTGTTCTTGCACACTATCATCTTCATGTCGTACAACAATGGCTATATATAATTATGATTCATCTATATATTTAAAAGTTTATGAAATTCCCAATATGTATATTGGTTGTTATTTGGTTGAATCTTTACTTACATCAACATTAGAATGTTTCTATAATCGAACATGTATGACTGATATTGATAAATATTTAGCTTTACCTATGGAAGAATCTTTTTATTTTTCTCCTCTTAATTCAAGTTATAATTTACCAAATGAAACAATTGAATCAATTGTTAATCGAATGATGATAGATTCATGGTCATCTAATATTTCATTTACATCATATTATGATACATGTGCTCCATCAACTTGTACATATGAAAATATACGTAGACCAAATCTTTTCTTTGTTATAACAACAATTATTGGTGTTTTAGGTGGATTAACATTAGGTTTAAAAATATTTATTTTAATCATACTTGAATTTATTGAAAGATTAAGACATCGTTTTTCTCGTTATACTTTTATGCATTTTATCAAAACTTTATTCAATTGTCATGATAGAAATCGAGTAATTCGACGATTACATTTTGCATTAGTCACAGGATTACTCTATATTCTATATATTGTCTCTGCTTTTACTCCTCATATAGAAACTACACAAATTCAAAAGCCAACACTCTCAATTTATAAAGATTTAATGATACATTTTCCAGATTCTCTTCAATGTCCTTGTTCAAAATTGTCAATAAAATATCAATTATTTCTTACTATTAAACCTCGATTCCATCAAGTATGTTCAAGTGAATTTATCTCTGATCGATGGATTACCTATTTATATAATAAAGAACAATTCACTTTTCGACTTACTCGAAACGATTTTCTATACTCAGCAACTAAACAATTTCAGTTACTTCGTTCACTGTGTCAACTATCACAAGAAACAGTTAATGATACTTTATTACAATTAGGTAATAGTGATTTTATCAATGCTCAACTTTTATCGGAGACTATATTAAATGATCGTATTCAAACAATTATTAATGAGTTTCAAGTAACAATGTCTCAATTATTTCTTAGTGTTCTTTCTTTAATTCGTGAAACAACGGCTGCAAATAGAATTATGAGTGTATTAACCACGAACTGGAATATTGACACTCCATATATTATAAATAGTGAACAGTCTGCATATGCAGTACCACTCATTTATCAAGGATGTAGTTGTGCAGTATCATCAAAGTGTGTTCAACCATCTAATGGTATGCTTGTTGGTTGTTATCCATTAGAAGCTCTTCTTCAATCAACATTTTATTGTCTCTATCATCAACAATGTATAGATTTTAATAATAATTTTCAAGCAATAAATATCTCTTCAATAAAAGCAAGTCGGTTCGATATTAATGCAACTATAGAATCAATTGTTAATCAACTTATGGTTGAAGAATATTCAAGCACTATATCGTATGAGAATTATTTTGCTGAATGTGCTCCATCATCATGTCGCTATTCTTATATTGATACCAGCAATATAGTTGATGGTATAACATATTTAATTTCACTTTATGGTGGATTATCGATTATCTGTAAATTAATTGCCGTAATTATTATTAAACTACTTTGGCGACGAACATCAATTGTTAATATAATTGAAGAATAATGATATACATGTATCACAAACTTTTATTGTTGTATATTAATGTTGTCTTGTATGCAAAGCTTGATAATAAAATGCTTTTGTCATCATATTGTATGTACATACATACTAATTCTTAGAGATTAGTTAATATATTCTTAATATTTTAATGAGGGCGTACCGGGACTCATTTTTTTGAGATTTATTTCTTCTGCGGGATTTATTGGGATTTATTTATTTACTAAGGATTTATTGAAACTATATAGCTGTATTAGTATTTCAGCGCACCCTCACTCTTGCCCCCCCCCCATCCCCCGTATTTGCTCTCACCCACACTTAGTTTCTGCCCTCACCCTCACTTAGTTTTCGCCCTCACCCTCAATTAGAGTTATGTGAAATTTATTTTAAGATGTATGAGGATTTATTAAAAAATCCGAATAAATCCCAAAAAAATAAATCCCGGTACCTGCTGACTAGGCTAAGGGTTATAAAGATTAACTCAAGACAGGTCTTCGGTAATTATAGGTATCACGAGAATATAGCGTTTTGGAGAGTTATGAGTGAGATCTCTACATAGCCCTCATAATATTACATGTATACGCCTGTGCTTTGATAGTAATCAAGTGAACAGTAATGTCCGTGCTAGAATAAAATAGAAATAGATGTAAGCACAGTAATTCGATAACGATAACAGCTAATGATCTACGGTTTTCACCAATTTTAAAGAAAAGAAGTTGGAATATCTTTTTCTCTAATCATGTATAAACGAAATCTTTTTAAAACTAACGATCTTTGCAGAACATGCAAAAGAATGTATGAAACTATTCTATCATCTAGATGAAATTTTTGATTCTATCCCTTGATTTAGATACAGAGATTTCAGATCTATAGGATATTCCAAAACACATACCCACTTAAGAAATACATAGAACTTTATTATTAAACGAGCTTAATCTAGTATAATTTTTTTTATCAGAAAGAGAAGAGCATAGAGTTCATAAATACTTCTGAAAGTGTATGACTTCTAACAACATTAGAAAAATTTAAGGTTTTGTTCTAATAGCGGAGAGACATACAGCAATTTTCATATATTTATTTCTATATTTATCACAGAATTGTGTAGCTTATACTTTCTAAAGAATAATTTGTTTTTCTTGAGAGAGTCAAACAGTTTGATATTTGATAAAATGAAGATATCGAAGAACATTCTTTATATAAGAATACATTAGAGCGAATATTAATAAAGTATTTTCAAGAGATTAGAATCATTTAAAGTTCAACATTATAATTAATATATAGAAAACGTTATACGTTACTTTCGGATATTCGAAAAATACAAAATTTTTCTATCATCGTTAAAAGTGACACACTTTCACAAGTATTTACAAACTTTTATATGTATTTCTCTTCCTACTAAACAAATAATATTTGATTAAGCTTGTTTAGTAATGGGATTCTATACATTTCTCACGTAGACAAGAATTTTTTTTGAACCGGAAAGATGAGTCAGAAGGAGATCAACATAACGCACTGAAAAAAATTCAAAAAAGAAAAATAAAGCACATGAAAAATGACATTTTATAATATAGACTTCTGAAAAAAAAAATTTTTAAAGCATTGATTGAATTAAAATAATGTGAGTACTAAATTAGTTCAAATTAAATATATGAGTCTAGCATGTGTTTAAAAGAATCTTGAGAGTTTTAGTATATTGGCAAATAGTAGCAATATCCAATTGTCCATCACCATTAAAATCAGCGACAGTTACCGATGTTGGCCACCAATCAACATTAAATGTCATTGCTGATCTAAAACCTCCATTACCATAGCCAAGAAATACACTCAAATAATCATTGTTGTAATTAGCAACGACAATATCTATATTAGTATCACCATTTAAATCACCAACAGCAACAGACATTGGCAATTCACCCGTTGGATAAACAACTTGTGATTGAAATGTTCCATTACCATAATTAAGTAATACACTCATTGTAGCATCATCATAATTAACAACAACAATATCTATATATTTATCATTGTTAAAATCTTCGATAGCTATTCCCCATGGACTATCTCCTGTTGAATATATTTTTCTTGTTCGAAAAGTTCCATTACCATAACCAATAAATACACTTATAGTATTACTAGAATATTCAGTAACAACAAAATCTAAATAGTTGTCATTATTAAAATTAGAAATAGCTACTGCATTTGGATATTGAGCAGTAGAAAAAGTCTTTTGTGTAGCAAAATTTCCATTACCATAACCGAGAAATATACCTACATTTGAATTATAATCATTAGCTATGACAAGATCTAGTTTTCTATCATCATTCATATCACCAACATCGATCCAATATGGATAATCACCAGCTAAGAAATTTCGTTTAGCAGAGAACGTACCATTGCCATAGCCTAATAATATATCTAAACTATCATCATCACTTTGAGCTATGATAATATCTGCTTTTTTATCATTGTTTAAATCAGAAGTTTTCACAAACTGTGGATACGATCCATTTAATATTATTAATTGTTCTTTAAATGTTCCATTACCTTTATTAAAATATATTCCAATTGTATTGCTAAGACTATTAGTAATAATAAGATCTGTATAGTTGTCACTATTAAAATCATCAGCAGCAATTGACCAAGGTCTAGTACCAGTTGCATATGACATAGAAGTATTGAATGTCAATAATTGACACTTTGGACCTAAATCAAAAAAGTATGATCATATCATTATATTCTTCTTTTTTGTATATTCTCGGATTTATGAATAGTACCTGGAAAAATTTTCAAATCTCATCAAAACATCTTCATTAAGTGACTTTGCGTATAGTTACGAAATAATCTGTGTAATCTTAAGTTAATCTTTATCTAGATATTAGATATCGATTGAAATTTATCTGTTTTAAAAATCTCATAGTCTTGATATATTTTAAAGAGAGAAAAACAAAAAATGAAAACATAAAAGTTCACTTACTGTTCGTGTTAAATGCGGTTGTAGAAATCGTAGTTGTTGTAGCTAGAAAATATTTTTTGTTTTAATGAAAAAAAAATATTTGTAATAGAACATTTAATTAGCTAACCATCACTCAACATTGATGTGACTGTGGTGGTTGTAGACACAATATGCAAATTTGTAGTTGTTCCTAAACAATATCATAAGCATGTGGTTTAGTAAACTATTTCTTACAATGAAGATATTTGTATTGTAACTGAGATAGACTTGACATTTTGATGTCAAATAAAAACTCTCATGGATAGATTAACAAGATTAGCGGGGTGTTCATTTATCTCGAGGGAGATATTTAAATTTTAAAATATGTGAAATTTAGATATAAAAATGAATCAGAGAAGATTTTCTTCACTATTATAAGAACAAAACAGTGTTACTTGGATCATATGAAAGATGGTCATTAAAAATGCTTTTATTTGATATATGATTTTATACATCTAACATAGAAATATTTATGTACTTCTTTTCATATTATGCATCACATTATGTCGAAATTAATTTTGTCATGAATCTTTAAATTAAGATGGAACTCGATATATCGTTTATTATAACTTATTGAGTTTTAAAAAATAGAATATAGATTATATGATTATCAACTATTTATTTTAGAAATTTTATATTAATTTAAATTGTGAATTTTCTAGAATTAATCATTCAAGTTATATAAGTAAATAAAGTTTAAATTATGTATACATACTGATTTTAACTGGTTTTGTGTTTGATGATTGTACTATAGTGTTATGAATCAAAATAACAGGTATAATGAGGAATATACCAATCAGAATTGTTCCAAACGTGCATCTAAGAATAAATCGTCGAGTTTTTTCTCTTATGATACGTTTCCTCAAAATAAAGAGTTATACTATCAAATATATTATATTAAGAATAGTTTAATACATACTTTATCATAGTTTCGGTTACAACTGATGGTACATGATCATTGTTACTATCAAAAGTAGTTAATACTGTAATGTCCTACATATAAGTTTAAAAGTGAATACTTTTTTTAGTCAAAGTTCAAAAGATTTGACATTATTATCAAGATCGTATTAGTGATAGTTCTTGCTGTTTACAGTTTTTAGAAATATTTTTTATTATTTACTAGTACAAATCAAGTCTATAATACAATGGTTTGATTACATATATCGTTGAAATAGTGTTGTATTTTGTTGTCTGTATGTTTTTAATGTATCATAACATAATGATCTCACAATCTTTTACTAATGAAGAAACATAGAAAATTAATCCATTGCATTTTAAATTTTAGTAATACTAATATATAGAGTTTGTTGAATTATTAACTAATTTAATAATCATTTGGATTCATAGTTTAGTTTAATGATGAATTACTAATAATCAAACTTTTTCATTAATCTGTGTATACTTTGCATGGAGTATTCTATGAAGCCTCAAGTTCAATATACACAAATATTTTCAAATTACATTCATAAATATGTAAATATCGACTATGACATTTGTGCGATTTTTGTGCATAATGAATGGAATTTAAAAACTAATTATTATGATCGAGATACTGGAAAATACTATTTATAGGTTATGTTTGTTTTCTCATTAAAATATTTTAGTACTTATGTGAGGGTGATCTGTCAAAGTTTATTGCCGCTAGATCGAAGACTACATTAGGCGAAATGTTTTCTTTACTCTTGTAAGAATAAAGAGTAGTATTGTTCCAGCTTTATGAAAGAGGTTTCCTGAAAAACTTCAGATTGATCCCACCAACACTATGCTTTGTTCTTATAATAGTAGAGAATATGGTTTTTAGCAACATAATCTTTGACCAGTAGGATCCTTAGCTTTATCAAATTTGAGATAGCATTTTGTTATGTAAATTCTTCGAACCGATGTGAAAAATAAGTTCCAGAGATCATCTTGAGGTAGGATCCAAGAGGTAGTGCAGGCCATCCTTAGATAGGACTCAAGTAGCTAACGGGCACTATCCTTATTTAAGCGCTACATACCTGACCAAATTCAAGTCAGTATCTGTGAACTCTAGATATAAGAATTGATCCAAGTTGAAGTTAGTATATCCCTATTTACAGCTAGATGACAGCAATTTCGTCATATTTTAGAATAGAAATTAAACATACACTATGACATATTCAATTCAATTATTTCTAAATACAAAAAAAATGTTTGCAATAATTGATCGGATAAGCAATATCAATTTTAATTTTTTCTCCCTTTGAAATACTCTTTTTTTGTTCAGCATTATTTTGTATAGATGAAATCATAGTGATTCTGATATAAGTTTCACAATTCAAATTTTTAAAACTCTTGTTGAAATCATGACGAAATAAAATTGATGGTAATAAACTTTTATAATCAAACCGTAGAATAATCAATCCTTTTCGAAGAGTAATAGATTTCACAGTGTCTACGAGAAATATCGTATGCGATAAAGAATTTATATTATACATTTTTTTATTGTACTAAAAGAAGGAGTCTTTAATACGATTAATAGAATAGAATTTCATCAAGATTGGCTAATTGCTATAATTAAAATAAACAGAATCTGTTAGTGAAATATCATCTCATGTACTATTGATACAATGCGATTGTAGATTATAATATTATTACGAGTTTTCATTATGTCTCTTATTAACTTACTGTCATATTTGCAATGATTGTTGATTTTAATTTGAATAACAAAAAAAAACAACAACAAATTGTTCTATTCAATGATATATAGAAAAACTCATTAAAGAAATGTTTAGTATTTATTTTGTAGAAAAAAAAAAAGTTTTTTGATGCATATCTTTTAACAGCTTCTCGTTTAGTTTCAACTATGATAGATTCACTTCACACATTGCTTCATACTGAAAGAATGTTTTTTTAATTTTCTCAGAATTTAAAGACAGAATCAAAAAAAAAACGTTGGCGTATTCAGTAATTTAGGAAATGGTGAAGATGAACAAAAAATAAAACTGGTTAAAATGACGTAGTTAATTCTTATCTCCATATTCTCAAATTAGATGGAGCAAAGAAAAATAATTGTTTTTTTGTTTTGATTGATATGAATTTTAAATGGAAGAATATTATTGTAAAACAAGTCAAACTCCTCTCTGCAAGATATTGCAAATGCTTTACATTCTCCAGATTCGATCTGAAGATAAAATGATTTCATTAAGTATTTTATACCAATTTGAAGCCCGTATAAAACTGTATTTATTGATACTAAATAGTAAAGGTTATAAGACGTTTTAATATCGAACTTCCGACATTTTCAAAAATTTGATATCTTTATTTTGTTGTAGAAAAGTAAGATGGTAGAAATTTAAAAATGAAAATATTTTTCACATGGTTCGATAGAGTTTGACGAGCTCTACAAAACTATAGTGGTGCTCAAAATTGATCATACAGGCGATGAGTGAAATTGTGTTTGTAAGATTTCCAGAATCCCACATCTTTTTGAGCTGCAGTTTTCAGTAAAATGTAGCTTAGTATTTATAATCGCTGTTCACTGATGAGGGAACTCCACCAACTGATTAAAAGCTTTGAGGCTCATATGCTGTCGTGTTCATGGATCTTTTTGGCTGAGATACGACTGTTTCAGGTTTAGGATTAGAAATGCACATAAGTCGCTTGTGTTATCTAAATTACAATATTTAATATACATGTATATTACGATAAAAAGGTATTTTTCAAAACATTCATAGATAGAATATAGAATTGCTAGAAGGATTATTTTGTGGTGTGCATCGGTTGATCTAACTTTGATGTAAAAGAAGTATCAAGTATCAATATTTCAATGCAATAGAATTTCTATAAATATGTATTTTGTATGCTACCATACAGTCTTCATTTAGTTTTCTTTCTCATCCCAATCGTACATCATATCTTTCGTAGTCACCTTGCATTTATATCGGACTGATACGTTTTTTACAGACTTCATTCAAAGTTAGGACGCGTATAAACCACAGAATAAAGAGAAGTCTTCTATAAAGATATTACGTGTTTCATTTCTTACTTCAACCTTGTGCGTTACTTTGTAAATTTCTGATAGATTGTTTCATGTATATTCTGCAGTCTTTTAGAAATTTCTCTTCTCATTAGTAACAATACTAGCGAGTTTAGCTGCCCATATACGTACGTTAAATATTGTAATTCAGATACAATAAGCGACTTATATACATTTCTAATTCTAAATCTGAAATTAGTCGTATCTTAGTCAAAAAGGATCATGGACACAAATTCTTTTAGGGTTTCTCTAGTCCTACCAAGTCGTACTTATGGCCAGAATATGAGTCTTAAAGCTTTTAATCAGTTGGTGGGGTTCTTTCGTAAGATAGTTTTATCCATATATAACACACTATGTACATCATGTTGCTAGGACAACAGGTTTTCCACATTCCGTTCTCTTTGCAATTTTATAACTCTTCGTGATTGCTAGTTACTCTAAAAAAATGGCTATGAGCCGAAACCATATAACAGAGAACGAAAGTCGACATTATTTACTATAAGGTTCATTTTTACCTATATTGGATGCTAGGTACCTAATGAAGGAAGTAAAGGAAATGTTTAACTGATACGACTGAAATTTTTAGGAATAATCACTATGACTATGTGCGAACGTTTGCTGAAAGTTTCATCCAAATCTATCTTGATTTTTAATTGAGCAGAAATATCCCTAAAACGTCCTTCGTCCTTTGTTTGATGATTTAATACTGGGATATGCAATGTGGTATCTACACAGCAATCTGTTTGTTTCGCAACAAACATTGTATCATTCATTTTCAAATGATGAAATAAAACCTGTGTTGATTGAAGACGACCTTTTTTCGCCAAGAAATGTAACAAAAATGTTCTGTTTGAAAATCTTCAAAAATTAGAACTTTTAAACAGTGTATTTACGATTCAGTCCATTGGCCCAGTTGTTAGATCTTAAAAATTAGCTACAATCATCATTTGTATGATGCTTATGTGACTAGTCATGATAGAGGTGCAAGCAATCATTCAATTTTATTCTATTTTCTATTTCAGGTTCTTCATTTTATCCGAATAATTGTTGCAATGTATTCTACCAGTCATGAATTATGCTCATGTAATCATTCGAATCAATAGAAGAGTCATTCAGTATCAATCTATTAAGTATTCTTTATATACTTTCAATTGGAAAACCTAACTGATGATAGTGGCAACATGGCACCAGCCTAACGAGTCCACCTACTATCAGAGACAGTTTTCCAGTTACCCTGCACGTAAATAGCTAATAATAGATTTATTAATTAATCGCAGCGAATATCTTTTCTTCTTTTCCTTTGTATTCAATGAAAAATATTTTTAAACAGACAGACAAATAAATATCATGAATTAATTTATCATTTATTCAATATTAAATCTTTGTATTCGATTACTCATAGTATCAGCAACATATAGATTGCCGTACCGATCAAATGTTAATCCAACGGGCCAACTTAATTGTTTTGACCGTTCTTTTTCGTCACTTCCATCAATAATCACACTTCCATTTGTACTTCCTTTTGGCCATCGCATTATTCGGTCATTAAAACAATCAACCACATAGACAGTACCCAATTGATCGATAACAATTCCTTGAGGAGCATCCAGTTGTGTAAAACTATTTCCTTTTCCTTGACCACCAGCTACAACAATACCTTCTTTTGCACCTTCTTCCCATTTCATCACACGATTATTTTCCTGATCAGACACGTATACTGCATGATTTCGGTCGACAAATACGTGTCGAGGAGAAGCAAGTTGATCGAGACGATTTCCTTGTCCATTTCCACCTGCAACCACTTGTCCATTAGCATCACTAACATCAATTCTATATCGTCTCACTTCATGTTTTGTACGATCAGTAACATAGAGAAATCTATTTTCGTCCATTGTCAAACTTCGACAATCGATGTTTGAGATAATTGTTTCACCACTAGTGGCACCATTTCGACGAGACCATCGAACTATTCTTTTATTTCCGTTATCGGAGATGATGAGATTATCTCTTTCTTTGTCGACAATCACGTCAACTGGATTATTCAACTGATTAGGTCCACTTCCTTTTCCATTTCCACCAGCAACAACTTTCCCATGCGTTGCACCATATTGCCATTCTACAATACGATGATTTAAAAAATCAGCGATATACATTGTTTGATTATCATCAATATATAAACCAAAGGGACTAGTGAGTTGATTAATTCCATTGCCCATTTCATTTCCTCCAGCTACAGTTAGACCATTTTGAAGCCATTTTGCATTCGAAGCAATATCAATACTAGATGCTCGTAGTGGTACTAGAATGAAACAAACAAATATTATCGATTAGGTTGAAATCAGCTAGTTTCTCCCTTGATCTGTTATTTTGAACAGCATTTAAGAGGGAGTAAAAGTCATCTTGAATAACTACGTGTTTTAGTTATAAAACAAAACTTAGAATATTTTTTGTTTCATAAGAAAAATCCACAAATGAATGACAAAGTTCTTCATTTCATTAAGATTATATCATTTCCGAAATGTGAATTTTCTGTTTATTTTCTTTCGAATCAGATAAAATATAACTAAAATTGATTATAATCCGAAATTTTATCTGGTCTTCTGCCGTCTTTAAAACAGTAAAAAGTATTTGTCATCAATGAAACTTATGTACACTTAGAAGACATAATGAATTTTATATTCAATGAAAGCTTGTCAAAAATGGGGTTTATTGATACTACACAGAGAAGATTTTTGCAATAAAAAATTCAAAAAACTGTTTGGAAAATCTGAAAAAGACATTAAAAAGAAACTCATATTTTTCATGTGCAAGAAAAGCATACAATTTTTCAATAAAGTGAGTTTTTTCATTAGTATTCTTATGGAAGATATTTTAAAATATACTCATTGGAAGCAGCGGGAAAAATCACATCCAATGAGTATATTTTAAAATTTTCAGAAAATTTATTGAGCTCGATATTAAAAGATTTTCATAATCTTCTCTATATAATATCAATAAACCCCAATTTTGATGAGCTTTCATTCGATATAAAACCCATTATGTCTTCTATTTGAAATTATAGCGTTATCCTGCTGGAATAATATCTTTTCCAACTATGTATTTCAAAGGAAATGGATGTTGGATATTTTGACAGGAATATGATAACAATCTCTAGTTTTCATTGTTTAAAAGACATAATAAAACTATATTAAATCTTATATGCCAGATTATTTCCACAAATTACTTCAGCACTCATCACCAAGTTTTTTTGAAAAAACCGAAACTTTGTATAGATGCATATTTCGACCTCTACCACTAAGAATAAGGAAACAATCTAATTTTCGGTGAGAATAATGTCGAGTTTGCATAATTAATAGATCTGATTAATTCTTTGGCAGCAGATTTATTTTTAATGGAAAAATTATTATAAAAGACTTGTGCACCTGAAAGTCAAAGTAGTCTTTTCTATTGGTAGAAACCCGGCACACAATAGGCTCAAGCATTTATAATATATTTTTTATGAGATCTATCTGAATATATGATAGATCTCCACACAAGGTTCTATGCATAAGTTAATGTTGCATTGACTACATTCCAAGCTCGTTTTTGTTTCCTGCTTCGAATGGGAATTGAACGCTTCACACTACCTTCTCATTACGAACTCTGGTAGCAGATGTCCGTTACGATTTCCCAACATAAGAAAAAAGACAGGATGTTCGGAATTAAGTGTGCGAGAGTTCGGAATGACAAAAGTCAATTAAAAATTAAAAAAGCAGGGTGTTCGTAATGAAAATGATCGGGAAATCGTAACAATAAAAACAGAGAGATCATAATAAAAAGACAGAATATTCGGAAATATGTTCTATTTGTTCTTCTTTGAGAGATACTAGATGATTCACTAATTTTTATTCATTCTTGGGTTTATATTAAAAAAATTTTAACCGTTGCTTATACCAGAATAAATCAGCTAAGATCATCTGGTAAATTTAATCACGAACATCCGATCTTTCCCGTCCTGATCTTTGGACACTATTTCGCATATAGTGATGGTCATTCCATTCTGAATATCCGATCACATATCTGGAGTTTGGAATGACGTGGTATGAAACGTCCGTCATCTCTTCGAATCACGAATGATTAGGAAATGATAATACCATACTATAATGCTGACAAAAAGAAGGAAAAATGTACAAGTGTAAGTCCTGTAGAATCAATAAGCTTCTTTTTTGGGATTTTTTAGACAAACTATAAGCTAGTGTTGAAAGTTTTACATCGAATGCAACTTAGTATCTGTAACTAGGGAAGGAATGCAAGCGTCCTATATATGGAATGCCCGCCGCAAAAGGGTTAATCCTGAGTCAGCGATTCTAATCGAGTTCTGGAAATTAGAATCTCAAAATTTTTATTCAATGGAACTTTTTCTTATTCAAAGATATGTCGAAAAATTCTGAAAAAGTTTATCTGAAAAATCTTGTACGTGTTAATCAATGCAATTTCATTATCCCTTCTAAATAATGAAAACCATGAACGTCCTTTTTTTTTATAAATAATTCTACACTGTTCTTTGCATATTATTTTCAATGCAGAGTAACTATATATATCTCATTTTAGATTAGCATTTAGTAAGGTTAATCTGCGTTAATGTGAAACTTACCGAACTTTTGGATAGAAGTAGTAGGTCTAGCTGTAGTTGTCGTGTTCGTCACTATATATCAACAGAAAACATTTATAGAAATAAAATAAATAGGATTGGTATGAGATCGAATGGAACTATTAGATAATGGCTAAGCAAAATTGTAAATTAAAGATATGCCATCAATCAACTTCGACTACAAACATTTTCCTCTTCAAAACTTGTTTTGTCATGGTAAAGTTTAACTAGAGATTTTGCATGAAATGGGCGCTGCCACAGAACAGAATATTCCTCATGAGTTCTCGGACGAGGAAGAAATTTTTTTTAAAACTTGCATTATCCGGGAAAATTTTTGGAACGAGAACTGTTGAAAGGGAGAAACCTTGTTCTCTTCATAATTAATTCTTACAAAGTACAATTCATTCTTTTGCGTTTATTGCTTTGTTTGTATGCTTTGTTCTCGATCTCATTAAAAACACACACGTTAATTTTTCCGTAGATTTCTTTGTATTCTCTTATCACTCGCTGTCCTATATCGTGACCGTAGAAAGGAATAGAAAAGAATGAGATTGTTTTAATCTTTTTTTGGAAGATTCTGTACTTCTGCCCATTCATCAAGTCTATCCTGACCAAGTATTCCGTTTAGTTGAAAGAAAAGTATTGCTTTATATTGAAATTAGTTTCATTTGGTTCGGTTTTTGTAGACTGATTCAGAGAAGAGCATACAGGAAGAAGCTCTTTGTTGTATAAACAGAGCAAAATATTACTACATTTCTTTAATTCTATTTTGTGTTAAATAAAGTCGGTCTGCAAGTGGCAAAGATAAGTTAATTTAGAAAATTTTTTGATTTTTTGTAAAATAATGTACTTCTGAGTCACTATTTCCTCGATAAAGTGAGGCAAATTCTGTCTCTAAGACGTTGGATATCATTCATGCTATGAGAAGAGATCTTCTCTTCCACACTATATCTATCAATAGTGTGTAAACAGTGAAGAAGTTCGAGTTCCTTTTTGACTTTATAGATGATTGTTGGTTCTCTTACTTGATATCGATGGACAGAGTTTTTTATTGTAACTTGGCACTGGATAACAAACAGGAAGTTGATGACATTGAGAATGATGAACACATATATGATCAGATTTATCACAACGATTATTTGTGCATGGACGCAACTCAGAACAATCTACTAATTGAAAGGTACAAATACCAGTATCAACAGCACCTGCCATATGGAAACAGGCACATGCACCATTTGTCGAACATTGACCATATTGAGAAACTCCATGACATATTTGAGATTTTATTTCAACTATCAATGAAAGAATTTAATAATTAAATACGTACTATGAAATAAAAATCAAACCTGTTATACTAAAATAAAAAAATGATAAATGTTAGAAGAATAAAATAAAAATAAAAATCAATGGTGTTTACCTAAGAAGAATGCAAACGAGATAAACGAATATAATTCTGTTCATTATTTGTGTTGAAATGAGATAATATCATGAAGGCGTCTCTTCCTTTTTATTTCCAAAAACATGAGTAATATTTTAAGCTAAATTGATTTAAAATTAAAAAGTACATTTTTTAATACTTTTATAAATGGAAATTCTATACCGCTCTTATTATTTCTAATCCACTTGTCGTATTTCTGTGAAATATATCATATTCTTATATTCAACGGAACAAGCTGACATATTTGAATCAATATATTCTATTACTATTTCTAAAAAAGAATTTTATGAAAAGATATAATAAAAGTATCTCGATTTGATTTTTATTCAATTTTCTCTATTTCAATTGAAAAACACAATGTTATAAATGCATTTTGAAGAAGATTTTATTAACTATTACATTTAATGTGCTTCTCACATTGTTTTATAGTCACAATTGATATTCGTATTCTTTCTCTCCGATATGACAATTGTGATATCCATAATACATATAGTTTTAACTGTAAAGAAATCGTCGTACCATATGAACAATATTTTCACATTCAATTTCTAATTGTCAGTCTATTCTTATTTTTCTCACATATTTTGATTAAGTATGCTTTTCAGACATATAATATTATGCTACATTGCTTTTGAAGAAGAAACATCGTCCTCTAAAAGGATAACTAAGCACATTTTATTAGAAAACAAAATATATTACAAGATGCAACGTGAAAAGTTCTACAATCTCTATAGTAAAACTTAATCTAATTATGTACTTTTTGTTTTCAAAAAAAGCAAAACTCTGTATGATCACATTACTATGGAGATTGTAGAGCTTTTCATACGGCATCTTATGATATATTTTGTCTTCTAATAAAACTTATATAGAGCTTAAAATATAGTGTATTTCACCGATGGGATCCATCATCCAGAAAGGACAAATCAGCTAAAAAGATTCTCAAAATAACTAGAGAAACTTTTTATAATTTTTACATTTCATACAAATATTGTGAAAGTATATATTAAAAAGAAAAAAAAAACAACTAAGTTTTCTTTAAGAAAATGTCATATATTCTATACAAGTATAATCATCAGAATTAATCTTGAAATAAAAATAAATAACACAGAATCATTAGTCTATGATGCCTACTAAGTCAACAAAACTTTGTGCTCGATTTCTTTTTCTATGAAGAAAATCTTGTCTTTCTTTTTTGATTGATTTCATCTAACAGAATTAAATAATTGTATTTTAATCTTTAAAAATAAATTTGTTTTTAAAACAATAATAAGAAAAGAAAAATATTAAAATGATATTTTGAAGGTGAAAAGGATTAATCATTCATTGACTATTAAAAGAAATCTAATACATAAAGAAAAAATCTTTTTCTTTTATCAGTTAAATACAGATTAAACTTTTCGTGACATTACCTCCTCGAAAAAATATCCATACAAAATAGATGTCTTCGATGGAAAAATCCGCCAGATTCTCATCTCATATAATACAAACCAAGTGTAAAGTTTTGGAACAATTGACAAAAGAATTCTATGATCAATTCGACAATCACCAAATTGCTATTCGACAGTTATTAGGAAGACTTGCGTTTTTCGTTTCAAATGAAAAATACTCAAGGGATGGCTTTTTTCAACAGAATACACTACAAAAAAAAACGTTTCCTACAGATATTTTTTAAAAGATTTCTTCAATCGTTACCAATTATCTCTCATTGATGATTCAAAATCATCTAAAACTTATCGACCGATCACAATCTTTTTCTGTATTTAACACTATCATATCCTGATTTCCAAATTGGGTACAATTGAGGTGAAATTTTCTTTTACCAAGGGTTCAGCAATGTCCTAGTTTCGTGAATTCCGAAATCTGAAGAGTGGATCCATGTGGCTATCGGGAACCATGCTAGATATCGATGTACTCTCGTGGAAACTTTTTTTTTTGATTCAATAATCTCATCTTGTTCGGTATCATCAAAATCGTTCGTATAAAGGAGAGATTTTTTCGATAAACAAAATTACCTATTTACAAATTATATTTCAATGTGATGTTCGAGAATTATTTCTCAGATGCTGTCTAAGATTGACAATTTTTTGAGTTAAAAATGTGTCAACTATCTTCAGTATATCAGCTGCCATTCAACCATTTTAAAAGACGTTACGTTGAATTTCACATATGTTGTACAACTTTTTCTCCTCTAAAAAATGCTAAAAAAGACAGTTAAAAAAAAGCTCCACATCGATCCGAAAAATAACATGAAATGTTGACCAATCAGACAGCATTTATTGAAAAAATTATTGTAAATGTGTTTTTTTGATGAGAAACAGAAGTTTTACTAATTATATAGCACCTATAGTATGTTTCACATAGGTACGAGATATTTTGATGAATATATGCTCAATTTATACTGATCAATCAATAGTTATTGTCTTCTATGAAGATAAGATCAATAATGAGATCTTCAGTTGTTGTCTATGACAAATAAAAATACACTCTAATCACAGACAAAATTGAACTTTAGGAAAAATTAAACTTAGGTAGAATTCACTTTCAGTTAGGCTCGATTTTTTAAATAAATTCTAATTTTCGCTATAAAAAAAAAATAATTATTTCTTCAAATGAATTGATGGAATAATAATTTTTCGTAATTCAATTAGATGTGTACATCAATGACAAACACGGTTTCGATCTTTCAAAATTTAAACGCAGCAGAATTAAGAAAAATATTTTTTAAGACTGCTAGAGACTAGTAAAATAATCTACTTTTTGTCAACTTGCTCATATAATTTGGAAAGGTTATCTCTTAAATTTCACAAATCAAAAAAACTCCGTATCTGAAGACCTCTCCATAATAGAGACCTGCCAAAGGAGTAACGTCATACATATAATGACAATTCTTCCGTAAATACAGTGTCCCAAAAGTCATGATCACTTAAGAAATTCATTTTTCTCTCTTACTATTCGAACAATATGTTTAATTTTTTTTATTTTAAAGAGAAGAGTAACAAGTTTCTTTTCATATGAATGAAATTTATAAATACTGTTTAAAAGTATTCCCATTAACATCAATGCAAAAATTTAAGCGTTTTTCAATTTCTAAAAAAATATAATGCAAAGTTTCTTTTCTGATCAATTTGCATTTCTCGGGTAATTCTACCCTTTAAATCTTCTAGATTTTCCACTCATGTTTTGTAGATATTTGTTTTGATATGACTCTATAAAAAAAAAGTCTAATGGGGTTAAACCAGACGAACGAGGAGCCTATGATATTGGTCCATCTCTTCCGATCCAGTTGTCATGGAAAATGTCGTTCAGTCAAGTACGAACTGCCTTTGAGAAGTGTGCGAGCGCTCCATCTGTCGAAAAAAATTATCCTTTCGTATTGGATCTTTAAAAGACGCTATTATACGAATCACATAATAAGCAAATTAATAAAAAATTGATAGCTTAAACAAACTACTATAAGAAATATGCCTCACAGTTTACAAACGAAAATACGAATCGTGATTTTGATGACGCAGTTGGAATCTTATACTTCGATTCAACACCAATTACAACTAGAAAATGTAGAAGATATACCAACCGTGCTTACTATTAAACAGGCTCAGTTAAAAATCGTAATCGATCAGGAAGATCAGCATCAGTAAAACAGAAGACATAACTGAAATTTCTGAAAAAGTAAATATGTCAAAATCCGTCGTTCAGCGTACAATGCGCGATGTTTTGAAATACAAACTATATAAAATGTATTTAACACAACAGTTTTTTGATGAAGATCAAGATTTACGTGTTGAAATGTGTGAATTATTAATACCAATTCTTACAGATGAATATAGCGATGACTTAATTTTCTTCTCGGATGAAGTTAATTTTAATGTTTCTGATATAGTTAATAAACATAATTGTCGTCTATGGTCGGAAAAAATCCATTTGCTACCATGAATGTTGCAATGAATTCGCGAAAAGTTACAGTCTGGTGTGCAATGTTAAGTAAACAAATTATTGGTCCTCATTTTTCTGAAGATGAAAAAGTTAGTCAATACACTGATCATGACATGTTGCAAAATTATTTTCATCCAATTTTACAGAGAAAACGCCTCATAAAATCTATCACTTTTCAACGACAGTTGTGCCAGAAGAGATGGATCAATATCATAAGCTCCTCGTTCGCCTGGTTTAACTCCATTAGACATTTTTTTATGGGATCATATCAAAACAAATGTCCAAAAAATACGAGTGGAAAATCTAGAAGATTTAAAGAGTAGAATAATCCGAGAAATCAAATTGATCAGAAAAGAAACTATGTGATGTTTTTTTAGAAATTGAAAAACGTCTAAATTTCTATATTGATGTTAATGAGAATACTTTCGGACAGTATTTATAAACTTCATTCATATGAAAAGAAACTTGTTACTTTCCTCTATCAAATAAAAAATAAATTAAGCATATTGTTCGAATAGTAAGAGAGGAAAATAAATTTCTTAAGTGATCATGATTTTTGGGACACCGTGTACATTTGTTTTTTTAACCAGTGCTAAACAGCAATAGTGGATATGAGTATGGCAAATATAACATAAGTAGTAAATCATAAAAAAATATTCATTTTCAGACAAAAATTACGGATGAGGGAGGAGGGAAAAATATTTACAGAGGGAATGCTGCACCTCCGTGCTCCCTTAGTAGTTACGCCACTAGCTAAAATTAATTAAAATTTTTAAGAACAATCCGATTTTTTGCAATAATTATTTTAAACTGAAGCACAACAAAGTATTCTGTGAATAATTCCGACAAATGTTCGTTGCTGAAAAAGCAGAAGCTGAAAGTATCACATTGATATATGCCATTAGAGGTCGGTTTGGTTTTTGGTCGATTAAATGAGCTGTTTTCTTTTACAAGATATTATAAAGACATTAATGAGTCTCCGACAAGATTCCATGATGAATCGAGATATATTCGCATGGCATCATTCAATGAGTACTGATCATTGTCGCTGGTTCGAAATGGAGAGGTCGCATGAAATGCTGCAAATGCTGGTCTCATCCTCGGTGACAAATCTTTCTCGGTAAGATTTCTCCTCTCAATTGCACAACAAGCGATGATTGATTCCAAACAAACGACACGTTGAGCATTCGGTATTAATCGTTCCATTGAGGATACAACCTGTGGCAGTAAAGAATTGTAATCTTCAATATTCTCAGCGATACCGCAGTTCGAAGCAAATCTAGGTATTATCGAGCATGATATTACCAGTTGCATTGAGTCACGAACTAAAGCACACAGCCAATAGGGTAGATTTCGCGTATAAATTCCATCGAAGCGACCTTGTTGCCCAGATGAAAGACCACTGGACAGTCCGCTGAATGCTCGATCATACTGTTTGCTACTACGTGATTCGCTCGTCTGCACTATCGTTCCTATCGCATTGACAACGGCTACAAGAGCATTGGTAGTGTGCGAAGCATTATAATTACTTGTCGACAAGATTCTTCTCTCATCTGCGTCGATTACTGGATTGCCTTGATGGGTATTGATATCGTTGCTAATCGATGCCTCAGCTATTTCAATTGCTTCATATAAGAGTGCCAAGATGTCAGATGCATCGCGAAGACTCAAGAAAGGTTGTATAACTTTCATCGATGTGTTTGGGTCATTCAATCGACTTCCTTGCATGAGTGTCTGCAACAATTTAGCTGCTTTACGTTTGTACGGATTTGATGTGGATTCAATGACAATCGGAGAAAAGCACGCTGTATTTGCTTGAAGACCTTCGTAGGAGAAAGCCACACTAAGGGTTGCGTTGACAAGGAATCTCTTCGCTTCACCTAGAGCATAGATAGCCCGAGCCAAACTCACCGCATTTGAGCTCATCAAAGCCAAAGCTTCGCCGGCATCTAACTGGAAGCCACCATCCAAGATCTCTTTAGCCATTTGTGCCAGTGGGATCAAATCAGCTGCTCCAATCGATGCCCAAACCTCAATATTACGATAGGGCACTCGATCCTGTTTGATTCGATTCATAATCTCCGTGATGAGGGTTGGGCGAACACTGCTCTTGCCATGAGCGAAGCTATTCAGCAGAATGATCCAGGCAGCTCGCGTAATCTGTTTTACACTTCGATTCTCAATATCTGTGTGTTGTTGATAAAGTGATGTAGCATGTTGCATGATGATGATTTGATTAAACAGTTGAATTTCCAATGGTGTCAAGAGAATGTTTAAATCGTTGCCGAGCATTGTTGTGATTCCATAGATAAGTTGCTTACTCTCGATGAGACTCAGAACAATGTTCCAAGCTTTTTCGATCCCTGTCAGGCTTTTCTCACTCAGACAAAAATCAATCGTTCCATCGACAATTTTTCCAATGTCATCTAATCCCAGATTAGTGCCGTCCATTACCAATACCATATCTTTCTCGGTCACTTTAAGAGACATTTATGAGTTTTAGATACAGTACGAGTTGAAAAATGACAATAATTCGTGAATCGAAAGACTGAAATATAAAAAAGCATTTCAAAGATTATGAAAAGAAACCATTCAGTAGCACAATCCTAACTTTTGATCACAAGGCTATGAGCACGAACAGGTTTATGATTTTCTTAGTCTCACAGAGCTCTATTCATGGGCAAAATATCAGATCAAAAACGAGGAATCAAATGTAAACCGATCGATCTGTATTTTTTATTAAATACAAATCAATCTTCTAATTTTAGATTTTACTTTTCAGCTACCGATTAATTTTAAAACAACAAAAACTTTCTTTTTCCCCTTTTTTGGTAGAAATTATTAAAAATATTAATGTGTTTGTTGTAGAAATGCAACAAAAAAAAAATAATAAAATAAAATAATGCAGATTATATTTATGCTGATGCGTTTCATGTCTATTTTTTTAAAATTTCAAACACTCATCAGGGCACTGCATTATAAAAGATAAATTAAAAAAGGGTGATAGTTATAATAATAATAATAAAATTAAAATAAAAGCTAAGATAAGAATGAAAATGTACAAAAGAAGGAAGAGAGAAACAAAAATGCAGAATAGAAATAAAAGCATATAGGAAAAGGAGGAAGAGATGAATAAAAAATGAAGAAGGCTATTTGGGCTCAGTAAATAATGAAAACACTTTTATAAATGTATATGATTCAATTGAATGAGGTTGATTTTACATCATATAAGTTGTTGAATTCAGGTCTACGAAAATCGGTCAAACGAAAATTGGTCACGGATAATTGATAGATACGAAAATAATTTGCTATGACAAATAGTCGACTATTTTGTAATTAAATAAACAGAAAATGTCAAAAAAGAACCTCTCAGCTCGAAAAATAAATTTCACAATCAAAGTTATTCGTAAAAAAAGTTAATATGAAGCCAGTTTTTTAATTAAAATCTAATGATTTTACTAACTTCTAGGGCTGTTACGACCGAAGAGGAGGGAGGACTCGCCTCCTTCCAGTCTTCAGAGACTTTATTTTTTTCGCTCGATTCTTAACAGTATTCTCTTGAAAATTTCGATGATTTATAGAACCTTTCGAAAAAATTCTCAAAATTTTTTCCCGCCCTTCTGCCTCAATTTTTAACACTTCGTAACAGTCCTCGTGATTTCCTTCATTTCAGAGACGTTCTGCATTCTTAGTGATCCTTAAGAATTTCTTCTGAATTTTGTGCCTTAAGTTCAAAAAATTTTTGATGGCCTCTCTCTGTTTTCGATCTACAGAGAGAGGATCACTTTTCATTGATAGATAGTATCAAAAATCTAAGAAATTCAGAAATCAATTCGTTAATCCTTGCGAACATTCACATTTTGTAGCCACGACAATACTGTGCCCGATACTACAACAGACGAATACGCTCTTATAATGTATGATTTTTCATTTTTTATATGTTTAGTTCAGGTACCTTCGATATTTCTTTTTCTGTTACACAATTTCATGATTATACGCCGTGTTGTTTTCATTTTTAACTTGATGGAGGGAATCGATGTTCTTCATCGAAACACTTAATATGTAAACTTGTTTTTAATGTATCGACTAATTACCGTATCGACCAATTTACGTATGGACTAATTTCGCATCGATTAGTTTTCGTAGCTACCAATTTTTGGGTGTGAATTTTCGTTCTACTATTTTTTGTTCGACCAATTTTTGCTTTTCTAATTATCATAAATCAGAGTTCATCAGTTGAATAAAATTTTTCTTTTCTATTTTGATTTGGTGTCTGATTTGTCAAACATTCTAACCAAATAAATATAAATATTTGTATCTTTCACTTTTTCTTTCCTAAAAGTATGCGAACAAATGTATTTTATATCCATGTAATTTTAACATATATAGAACTTTAAGTCTTTGATAAGATTGTATTTATATAACTCTTTAGTTCTACCATCAGCATCTCTTTAACGAAGTCAATTCTGTCCTTGCGTTTGTTTGTAATACAGTTTACTCATCTCTCATTTATACAAAACTGTACCAAGATTCTATCCTTGACCACTAACAGCAGGACATTCAAACCACCGAAACACAATTTACCACCTGATTTTTTTCCAGCAAAATGATCGAAAACTATCAGTTTTTTATAGTATTTTGATGAAAAAATCACTTTTTGAACGTAGGAGAAAAGAGCAATTCTTTGAAAATATTTGGCTAAAATCTTTAAGAAAGCTGTTAGAAAATCTTGTCATGTATGATTTGATGTGACCTCATCTGCTCGTTCCAACGGTGAAAATTGCAGACCTCTATCTTCTTCCTATCAAAAGTTAATTAAAAAATCTCTACAACCACTTATCTCTGAAATGGACATTAATTATGATAGGAACAGATGTTCTTTTTTCTATATGAAGTAACATGATGATGAGAGAAAAAATTCGACGAGCATGTACAGTTCGGTAACACATTCTGTCTCCTATTGTAGAGGAACTGTGGTTGAATTCTATTTTTCTTTCATGTTCCATGTCGTGCAATATTATAAAAAAAATAGTCAGTATGATATCTACATACTTTAATAATGTTGGTTGATGCTAAAAAATGAGGAGAAGAAGAAGAAAAGGTTGAATTTCTTTTAAACTTTTTCTTGTTATTCAAAATAAATTTGAATTGTAAATAAATGAATATTTTAATTTTAACATAGATTTTGTATTAATTATCATCATAATTTGAATGTAGCTAATCATATTTTAGTTTAAAATCAATAACCTATTGATTTCTATTTTTAGTTGTTTTTTATTTAATTATTTTGTCTTTTTTCTTCTTATTTATTTGATTCTTTATTTTTTCTTTCTTTTTCTTTAAAAAATAAAGAATAAGATGAAATATGAATAGAAAACGATATTTAAATGAAAAATGAATAGATAAAGATGCGCATATGTATATTCTTTTTTTTTTAGTTTAATTTTCGATCTTCTCGATCATCATCAGAACGTATTGGATGTTGTATTGTGACAAGCAATTACAAACATGGTACAATTTAATAAAAATCTCTATTATAGAGATTGTTCTACAATTAAATTATTTATTAGTACTTCAATTTCTAAATTAATTATATGATGTTTATATTGTTTTCAACAACAACATTACAACCTACAAAAATGATTTATTTATGTTACTTTATTATAACAAAAATGATCAAAATATTAAGATTAAAAATGGTTATTCACAATAAATTAGGTGATGGACAATTGACTATGGCTATATGATAATATGGAAATGATATAATAGTATTATCATTATTAGAAAAGTCAATAACAATCTCTAGTTCAATATAGAACATTATTGATTAATATGAAAATGATTACGATTATTAGAAAAATATATTATTATATGATATAATACTTAAATCTATTACATATATCATATTTATCAACAACACAACATCCAATACGTTCTGATGATGATCGAGAAGATCGAAAATTAAACTAAAGAAAAAAGAATATACATATGCTCATCTTTATCTATTCATTTTTCATTTAGATATCGTTTTCTATTCATATTTCATCTTATTCTTTATTTTTTAAAGAAAAAGAAAGAAAAAATAAAGAATCAAATAAATAAGAAGAAAAAAGACAAAATAATTAAATAAAAAACAACTAAAAAATAGAAATCAATAGGTTATTGATTTTAAACTAAAACTCGATTAGCTGCATTCAAATTATGATGATAATTGTCATTTAAAAACAAAATTCATTTTTTTCTTCTATACAGTTACTCTGATTTAATGCAAGAAAGGTAAAATGAGTAGTGTGTTTAAAAAAAAACTCAAGCTGAAAGCTGTTACACAATGAAATAGCTAATCAACATAATAGATAGTAACAGAATGTGGAGAATGATATGAAATCAAGATGTGATAAACATATTTTACTGATGAGCTATTTTATTGTCGGACTAATGAAAACTCTTTCGACGTAGAATGCGAATTTTTTTAGAAAAAAACGCCTATAGCATATTGACTACAGATGTGTTCATTCTTTAAATCGAGAAACACTATGTAGTCGAATATTTATCATAAACAAATTTAATGTTCTTTGATGCGTTTTTTGCTAGCTAGGGCTAATGAATTACATCTCAATTACTTGTTTTATCTAATCTTCATACAAATGAGTGCACTGCAAAATGCTAGCACTGTTGCATATCAGAAATTATCGCCTACTGAGGCAGCCGATGTTAAAACTGACATGCTGTTGGAAACGAAGAATATTCATAATGTGAATGAATTGAAAGAGAAAGAAATACACCACGAACAAATTACTATTGAATCTGATATGGTTAGTAAAGGAGAATCAATGATTGATGACATTCTATGTGTTGATGAAGGAGTTTTTGCTGATGTTCTGACACAAATACGTGCATTACATAGGGGGTATCCAAAAGTAGTGGCAATGACATTTTAGTACTACATACGAAGCTTGATAGAAGTTCATTTTTACATAGGATGATAGAGAAAAAGATGCTCTATCTTTCTATGCTATTTGATCACTATTAAACTAATCTCTTAATGGTAAAATTTAGATAAAAACTGTTCTTATTGAATGCTAGCTCGTTACAGCAGACCACAATAAATACGTCACTTTTGTATTCCGCTTTATAATATTGGCCGACCTTGAAACCATCTATTTGACGACTACTTCGTCCCGGCCTTCAAATTCAATATATTTCATAATATATGAGAAATCAATATGATTGATAATTGAAATAAAGTGATTAGTATTTCTTCAAAATTCAATCATATTTTAGCGATTCTAATGTTTGTCCAGTTATGATACCTGCCTTCTTTCGAATACGATGAGATTATTTTTAAAAAGAAAAATACAAAGTGAATCTTTTTTAAAAATTGTAGCGAAAAAAGCTTCAGATATTCGATCTATGGGAGATGCCAGCGTCATCCTATGTGATCAAAATCGGAAAAAAATCGTTAATTAATCGCCAAAACTGACGATTATATCGAGATTATTCAAGTAACTACAACGGTCCCTCCTGGCCCTAATAGCGGAGTGTAAGACTACGATCATGATTCGATGCACATATAAACGACTATTCTTTATTATCATGCATAATATAGTTATTTTTTCAATTAAATATACGCACTATTCGTATTATTATCGAAATTAATCTAAATAAAACAGACAAATTATTTTTTATTTAGGTCAGTCCAAAAGTAGTGACAGTAGTACCTTTTTCGTTTTTCATAAAAAGATACAACGCTTTTTGCTCTATTTTTCCATGCTATTTTATCAATATTCATTTAATATCATAGTAATAAAATTTTGATAAAAATTTTTTTTGTCAGTACCTGACTGGGTGTTTTAGCTCATAACATATATAACACTTTTGAATATCATTTTATTAGCGTTTAGCACGTTGTATTAAAATAATAAAATATAATGCAAGATGCAGAGTGAAAAGCTCTAGAATTTACATATGGCTATTTAATTTATAGTTGCACTTTTTGCTTTCGAAGTGAACAAAACTCTGAGCGACCAAATATGGAAATTGCGAAAATAGGATGTTTTTCTGGTAAGAGCCATATTTGTTTTCTACCCTGTCATCTTTTTATAGTTTTTCTTTGAAAATTATAGAGCTTTTCACGCTGCATCGCATAGCTTATTTTGTTTTTCTAATAAACATATCAACTATAAGAGAATGGCACAGAGAAAAATGAATACAACGTTTACCAAAAAAAATCGTGCTGTTTACGCAACGTCGATATTTGACCGCTCAGAGTTTTTTTCACTTTGAAACTAAAAAGTGCAACTATAAAATAAATAGCCCTATATAAATTGTACAGCTTTTCCTTCTGCATCTTGTGATATATCTTGCTTTTTCAATACAATGTCATAAATAATCATAAAATATAATACAAAACGCATCACATGCCATGCTCTAAGACAACCAGCTAGGTGTCAACAAAATTAGCTTTTATCAAAATTTTAATACTATGATACTAAATGATTATTGACAAAATAGCATAGAAAAATAGAGCAAAAAAGGAACTACCACCACTACTTTTGGACAAACCTAAGTAATTCTACATAAAATAACTTCTTTTTTGCGATTTTTATGTCTATGATGATGCTGGTAAATTGATTTTATATCATTATCTATATGTCTTTTATATGATCGTCCATGTACAAATTAATTTCAATCATATTTTGCTTTAGCTCAATAAAAAATCATTTAACCTTGTAGTACTGGTCTCTTTTTTTTAACCCTTTGACTTCCATAGTAGCAAAAATACTACACATGTTTTATAATTATTTTTCACAACATTATTTATAAGAATTAGTACGTAATTTCTTGGAATAAAGGAGTAGAGGATGCTATGGAATCCTCCCGAACTATTTGTGACGATATATAGCCACATTCTGCATCTTTCTATAGGAAAGTATATAAGATGATGTTCCCAATTGATCTACACCTATAAAAATTACCGTACAATTGGAGCAAAGTACCAAATTCTTTTCTAGTTCACTTCTAAGATACACGTCGTGTTGGAAACAAATGTAAATGAATTCTGATAAAGAAAGTAATTGAAGTAGCTCATCTTTGAAATTTGAATTACAAAAAAAAATAAACCTGGCTTTTTTCTGAATTTTATTAAGACAAAATATTATATTTAATAAGGATGTTAATCGAACTGATAAACGTTTTCCGATATTAATTCTACAAAATCTCGAAAAAAAGCTGATTTTTTAAAATCAAATATGAAAAAGAACAGTTGCAAATGCAGCATAAAACAAAGAAGTATATATGTTCTTTATCTATTCGTCATTATATGATCATCAATCCTCTTCAATGAATACTTGTCGCGCGTATGTGTGTCGTCTTAGTATAACATATTTCGTGCACATGCTCATTGATGTATGACGAACACATAAATATTATTTATTAGAAATATTCGAAGTAAATCAACGAATAGATCATAATATGTTAGAAATCATCTTCGCACACGTTTATATTGAATGAAAATTTTAGATTAATGACATCAATTCAATCAAAAGAAGAAAAACTTCCATTTACAGGCGAAGATATTTCTCCGGATCAAGATAAAGGTAAATATTTCTAGTAGATAGTATAAAGTTTCATCCTTGATTGACGTTTTTTTTTCTATTCAAAGGTCTACTAAAAGAAATTGTTCGTCAAGGTATCGATGATGATAAACCATTATTTGATGATCAAGTTTTTATTCATTATGTTGGAAGTGAACTTGATGGAAAAATCTTTGTCAATAGTCGAGATCGAAATGAGAAATTTAGTTTTAGTTTAGGTAAAGGAGAGGTAATTCCAGCTTGGGATCTAGGGGTAGCTACAATGAAACGTGGAGAAATTGCTCGTTTTATGTCTATACCCAAATATGCTTATGGATCAAAAGGAGAAAAGAAATATCAATCGGCTACAAATGTCATCTTTGAAATAGAATTATTAGATTTTATCGGTAAAATTAATTTCTCAATAGTTTACAACATTTTTTTCTTACAATAAATTTTATTTTTAGGAAAAGATTTAAGTGATGAAAATGATGCAAGTATTATTAGACGAATAATTCGTCGAGGTAAAGGACGTGAAACACCAAATGAAGATGGAATGGTAGAAATTAATTTCAAAGGAATTTATCGAGATAATATATTTGATGAACGAACAATTCAATTTATTGTTGGATTAGGTTTTCTTCAACATATTCCTTTGGGGTTGATAAAAAAGATTATTTATTATAATTAGATATTGTTTGTTTTTTCATTGAATTTTAGTATTGAACATGCTGTTTGTAAAATGCTTCTTAATGAACATTGTCAATTAACTTTAAAAGGAAAAGCACTTGAAGGTTTAGAAAAATTTTCGATTCCATTGGATGAATCTGTTCAATATGAAATAACATTAATTAAATTCGAACGAGTATGAAAAAAAAAATTAAAAAATAAACCGAATTCTTTATTGATTTTCTAGTTGGAAGAAGAACGATTGTTAAATGATAAACAAAAACTTAAACAAGCCGAACTATTAAAAACACGAGCTGATGATCTTGTTAAAGTATTTTTTTCACAATCTATAATTAAATATATTTATTTTTGTGTAATTAAAGAATAATCATTATGAACTTGCTGTAAAAAGATATCAAATTGCTGTTAATCTTCTTTTATCAGTAACATTTCAAGATGTGGATGATGCAATTAAATTACGACAATTAAAAATTTCTATACAATCAAATTTAGCTTTATGTTATTTAAAATTAGGTGATTATCTTCAATGCAAAAATTTTTGTGATAATGTATTATCTTTGGATGCTAAAAATGAAAAATGTCTTTTCCGTCGTGGTCAAACTCAATTAGCTTTTTCAAATTTTGAACAAGCGATTAATGATTTTCAAACTGTTCTCAAAATGAATCCATCGAATATTGCTGCTCAACAACAAATTGAACATTGTCAACAACAAAATAAACAACATGAAGTTAAACAAAAAGAAACATATAAAGCTTTTTTTAATAATACATCCAAAACTGGTCTATTTGACGTCGATGAAAAAGTTCGATATTAAGATTTCAATGAATTTTTTTTTTGAAGAAAAATAAACGTTTATTGTTTTTTTTTTTGTTTTTTAGTATGAAAAGGTAAAAGCAAGTATGGCAGAAAATAATCCATTACGATCTCTTGGTCTAGAACCTGTTTCTCTTGATTCTTTAAAATTTAAAAATGGAAAAACATCTAAATGATTGAACAAATCTTCAATAAAATTGTTATTTTTTTTTCGTTTATTCATTTCTTTCATTATTGATAATAAAGATTGCAAATAGAAATAATTTAGTGAAGTTTCATATCAATGTATCCTGACAATGAAGGTAACGATTGAATGTGGTTATGCCAGTAAGAGTAAGAATAATAATGTTCATATTGTACATAACAAGTTGTTCAATTGGTATGATGACAAAATCTCGAAAAAAAAATCTCGAAAAAAAAATTTCAAAAAATAAAATCTCGAAAAACAAAATCTCGAGAAAGTAGGATTTCGAAAATTCTTAATCTCGAAAAATTTTTAATCTCGAAAGAAAGAAAAATCGAAGGGCAAAAAATTCGAAGAAATATCGAAAATAATAAAAAATTTTAGAACTGTATATTACGTAGAAGAACGGTAGTTTTATATGATAATTTATTTTACTTAAGAAATGTATTACAATTTATCGATCAGATGCAATATTTCATTGAAGAACAGAATATAACAAAAAAAAAATTTTAAATTTTTGTTGCCATCAGTAGAGCTAATCCTCGAGAAAATTCGTCGATTGTTATCATTTTGCCATCTAATTGAGACTGAAGGGAGTCGAGTCGTGCTTGAAAATCGGCTGTTTTCTTGTTGACTTGTCTTTTATCTCCCATAGCCATCTTTAACATTGATTGCCGTACACATACTTCTTCGGTACGAAAGCAATCAAACAAATGCCAGACATTTGGGGAAAACCTTGCAACCAACCGGTTGAAGCGATGATTCCACCCTAATCAAAAGTAAAATATTAGGAAAAAAAATTCAAAATTTACCTTCCACATAATTGTTCGTGTGGTGCTCCACTCTATAGACATTCCATAAACTCCAACGCATTTTCCTAATCCAATAATTTTCGAAATAATCAATTAATGGTTTCATCATATGAGGTGCTGTGTCAGCAATTTTATCAAAGACATATTTTATATAATTAAGAGGAATAAGAGGAAGCGTCATTAGTTGACGTGCAGTAGAACGTGCATGTTCGTCGTTACAATACACCGTGGTTAGATTAAGACATTGAATTTGTCTAATGATTGAATTTGTAAAATGGAAATAGCAGCCCACATGATGTGTGTTTGGAAACTAAAGTCGATAAAAACATTTAGTGAAGAGAAAAGAGGAGATACTTTACTTCATCAGCTATTGTTTTGATCATAGCTAATTCAAAGTCTGTTGTTATTGTTTGAGGATGAAATCTCAATTGAAGACGACGAGCATGATGAACGAGAATTGAAAATAATTCTTTGTAAATCATACTAGATCGACCACAAAGAACAGCAATAACACAAAGATAACCTATTTCGATAGATTATATAGAATTTTCTTATAAAAGACTAAAGTAGTTTACTTTGACTATTTTTAATGGAATGAATCGAGTATATTTGGTCAAAATGTGGTGGACAACTAGCAAAGGTACCGTCCATCATAATGTGGGATGATGTGAAAAGAAGGCGCAATTGTTCATCGGTTGCATAAACTATAATACGTTTTGCAACTTCTCCATCAACGTGCTGAACTCTATCAGAAAGTAGATAACGTTGTCCATCAGTTGTTTTTCTGTATCGTAATGGAATATCAAAATCTATGGAAGATGGAAGAATAGGTGTACTTTGTCGACGAATTTGATGCAAACCATGATCTATAATAAAAATGATCAATTTTTTTTTGAAGAACGTATTATTTTACGTACTCGCTTCTTTAGGTGTGTTTGCCATGGCAAGTGCCGTACTTGAGAGATTGGTTCGAGAAAGCTCTTCAGTGTAAATTTTACCAACGGCATTTGTTTCGCGATTAACACGATTTTTCACGTCTAGCAACATTTTTCGAATTTCCAATTTTTCGGGTGCAGGCATATGTGTATGATCGGATTTCGTAAATTTAATAAATGAATCATTATTAGTAAGATGAGCACCCATACCACACATTTTTTCCTGGCATATCCAGTAGGTAACTTTGTCAGTTGATTTGTTTTGCTGAAAAATATAACCATCAATAACAAGAAGACGTTTTTTCTTGTTACTTGTGATGAATGTAATAGTTGGTGGTTTGTTTAAATCGGACGATGGCATGACTATATTATAATAAAATGGAGAGAGATAATGGCAAAGGAAAAAACGAATTGTGTTTATATAGGGTCAAAGCGAGATGGACGAACGCAAATAACTCGTACTAACGATACGGCATGAACGCAAAAATAATGCAAGAAAAATCATATATATCACTTGTAAATGAAGTAGCGAGGGCTGGATGAATGAAAGAAAGATAGAAGATATCTATTGCAGACAAAGGACGAAAGCCTGGATGAATAGTAGAAATGTTAATAGATATCATTACTGATATCAAAGGGCACCAGACTCGATAAACGAAAGAAACGAACTTGTAATAATCAAACATATTTTACACAAATATGCATCTATCAACAAATAAGATGAAAATTTTCATTTCAAATTTGCACTGCTCAAAATTTCATTTTTGAGTTTGTATTAAGAAATTGTTTCGAGATTTTTGTTCGAGATTTTGTGTTTTCGAGATTTAACGTTTTCGATATTCATGCTTTCGAGATTTCTTACTTCGAAATTTTATTTTTTCGAGATTCTTGCTTTCGAGATTCTATTTTCGAGATTTTTGCTTTCGAAATTTTTTTTTTCGAGATTTTGTCAGTAATTCGTTCAATTATTATCATTTTTATGTTGAAAAAATTTATAGTTTTCGACCAAAAAGAATGATTGAACAAGAACTTCGTCTTCCCGCTATATCTATAACAAGTTATGTCAGATATTTCTTTCTTTCGAAAATATTCCTAATCGAGATTGCGATCTCATAAACCACATTTCTATGATCGCGATGTAATAATTTCTTTACATTTTTTGAGACAAATAGTTTGTTATTCTGTAGGAACTTTATGCTATTTTCTGGCTGTTTGACGAGTATGTCATTTGTTCTATATTAGGCAACAGCAGTTAAGATTCACTTCATTCAAAACCTAGAGTTCAGTAACTGTTACGTTAAAATTAATATAATAATTATTTAATTGATGAAAAAAAATTTAAAAGGAAGTTGAGAAACAAGATTCAAGGAATGTGAACGAAGGACATTAGACATCGATAATAATAGAATGTGAAGACATATTTTATAGATGGTTGTAATAATGAGCAAACTGAAAAATCTAGTTTAGAATTTATTCGTTTCATAGAACGTTTTATATACTCTGCATTTGCTATATTTTTTTTATACATATAATGAATTTTTTAGTGCACTACAACGAACAATTATGTGTATTGTCAATTGAATCATCTGTTAGAGCACATTTCATTGTATCTTTGAACTATTTCACTACAAAGATCTCACATGACGCTGAGATAGATTAAAGAAAGTCAGCCTATGCATAATCAACTTTTAGGCTAGCTCAATCTAGTTCATGTTTTTTTCAAAAAAATTGATCGCTCGTAATTATCCATAGTTCGCATATCCAATTAAACTTTTTCTGTACACAAACAATTTGACATCCCATACAAGAAAAAATTATGTATTTTTGTTAGTCACTCTTTTTTTTCATAAATTGATTGTCTTTAAATGGTAGTAGATGAAAAAAATTCTCTTTTCCTCTTTTTAGGCAACAGAATACACAAAGTGTTTAGCAGTCAACTTATTGGTATCAATCAGTTGTTTTCATCCAGCACATTAATCTAGATTCAAATCAATCATTCGCTCTCAGTATCTGAGTATAATTTCCAATTCATAAAAACTTTAGTGGACTTCGTTTTGTGCAGAGTCTCGAATATTTCTAAAAAATTCTTATAAAATTTGTATAGATGAGATGCAACGAAATATAAGGAATCAACCAAGGACTTCAATAGAATTTTTCAAAAGAAATCTACCATGGAACTTCTATTATACGACTCTGATCATTTGATATTTTGATAGGCAGTATCATCAAACGACTAGGACAAAAAAAAACAAATTAATTTTTTTGCATATTGAAGAACTCATTAACAACGATTGCTTCTCAGCAAATAAAATACATCATACTAAGAGCAGAAAATTTTGTGATATATATATATATATAGGTTTCTTTACATATGCATTCGTCTTGAATCATTGAAAAAGTATGTTAAAATTTTGCGTAGTATAGCTTCTTTAAGAAATGTTCGATGTTTTCATTGGCTCTTCCTTTGATTTACCTGTGCAGAGAGGTAAGAGCAATACTTATTCAAAAGCAACATACATGTACAAGTAAAAGAAAATAATATAAATAGAAATGTGTGTTCTATTTTATTTGCGCATGCGAAGGAGTTATTACACAACATATTGCAACGAAATGTAAAAAATGAAAATTCATCCACATTATTAACTATAAGTAATGGGTGTTGCTACTAGATAAATAGAAAAAAATCACATTAACTGCAAAACAAAAGTAACATAAAAAGACGTCATACATATAGCTTTTTTCACGTAATGTGGATGGATCTGGTCAATATTCAAATTAGATTGGCACTCTCGGCTCTTTTTCTTACGAAAACTGGTTAGTTTGTTTATTTGTTTGCTCTGATATCGATTAAATTGAACCATTCTATTTTTGTTCATTTGCTTTTTTTCTTGTTGTTTTTATTCTATCCTTATTTCACTTATTTGTCTCATATTCTTGCAGCTGTAGGTTGTGGACTATTTTATATGCAAAGAATTCCATCTTCTTGTATGGAAACTACTGTAGATTGGACTGTCAATGATACTATTTCTAATAATTGCTTAATCTTTAATTGGAATCAGATTACAAATTTAACAACAAATTATACAACCTACATCGATCCTCATACAAATCAGACGTACTATGCAAAAATTGGTGCATTGACTGTTTTGGGTCAAATCGACGAATATAATTTAGATTACCAGTGTCCACCATCTGGATACAATGGCGTAGGTCCGGGTTGCAGTACTCAACCAGATACAGAATTAGTAGTATTACATGTTAATGTTGTGAATGGCAAACTATATGGTATTGATGTTATTCTCTCTGGTGCTCCTTTTCCATCTCCACAAGATCTACAAGAGAATCGACCACCATTTGGTATAGCTCGTCACACGTTTCCGCTTGGTGTTAGAATTCAATCTACTGGATATTTAAAAATTTGTAAAAGTACAAGTAGTGATCAATGTCCAAATAAGAACATTGATGCTTATAAATTACCCTATCCATTACCAAGTAATTATGGTTACGGTATCTTTGGCATTCAAGCATTTAATTTAATTACAGATTCAACATGGATCATGGATGATCCTAATGAATTACTTATTATTTCCGCCGGTACTAATCACTATTATTTTAATAGTACTGGATTCTTTTTGTATGATTCAATTTCAAAAATATGTACATGGTATACAAGTTGTAATTATCAATGTGAAGTTTATAATTTTAATTCTCGATTCTTAGATTATGGGGGTGACTGGGTGATTACAAAAAAATGGGGTATTAATGAAATGGAACCGGTTCTTGTAGAAGCATGGATTGGTAATGCGATTGATGCTGCTGGTATCTTTCCAGTTATTTTATATCTTGACAAAAAAACTGGTCATTATATTGGATTAGATAAACTTGATCCAATTCCAAGTCCAAAAATGGGTGCCACTTACTATTACACTCAACATGGTGACACAACGCCAAGAACTAGTATTGAAGCGTATCATCCAAATGTTGTCGAAGCTGGTTGCGTTGAAAAATTAACTGATTGGGTTCCTATTGAAATTAATTCTGGAATATCTGCAAGATTTCACAATTTCTTAATGATATTTATCTTTACATTAATATATATAAATATTTCAAATAATGACTGAACAGAATTCTAAACATTGTATCTCATTAAAACTCATGTTTTCATAATTTTGTTTTTACTAACTCTGTGATAGTCAGCATATAACAATAAACATAAGTATTGTGTTCGATTTGGTGGAAGATCAACGTCTTTTATCCCATTTTAGAGAAGTTCATCGTCAGAAAGTTTGTATAATAAATAACCAGAATCTATCAGAAATGTGAAGAAAAAACCCTTTAAAACTATAAATAAGAACCTATTTTTGTCATATCACATTATTCCTTTGCTGGAAAATCAAAATCAATTTTGTAGAATGTTTTAAAAAAATTCTATCATTGATTAAGACGCAGGATACGAGTCCATTTGGGTATAACCTTGCAATTTCTGTATTTTTTAATAAATTTTTCAACAAAATTAATATGAAATCCGTAATCTACGTCAAAAGCCGCGTCAATCGATATATAAATCGAAAGTTTGTAGTTGAAAAAATGCTTTGACATTTTTTGTCTGAAATACTAACAGGATGTCACCAGGATTTTTCAAAAATTTGCTTTGGTTGATAATATACAAATGACACATCTCTAGATACAATTTGTGATAGAGATTACAAAACTGCTGTTACTTTTCGTGAAAATATCTATATGAAGCATAAAAATCGCAAAATACAAGTGTATTTTGGCCACTCATAAATCCAATTTTTCATGGGCTTCAATTTGATATATAATACATTGTAATATCATTTACAATGGAAGCTGCTAGAGGTGAAAGAAAGGTTATGTACCACTCCGTAGCCTCGTACAATTATGAAAAATTGCAAATACTAAAATTGATAGTTGCTGATGGCTCTTATTAAACAAAAAAATTCTTTTCATTCTTGTATAAATATTTATTATGAGTAGAAAAAAAATTATTCAGTTTTTTTTTGGTAATGTTGTAGAATTTAAGGCTGTTCCGCATGTCTAATTGATTTATCCTCTTGCAATTGCAGCTGCCATGCAACCACTATAACAGAGCGCTCTTGCTCTCGCATTCGCCAGTCGAGTACATCGTTTACAACATTCATAGTAGTACTTTTCATTAAATGCTCCACTGACATTTGCAATGACTAAAATAAGAAAAAATATAAACTAATTCATATGAGAAAAGCCTGAAATCGTTCGACTTACGTTGAAGAGCGAGTAGAACAGCCAAAATGAGAATACAAGTCGTTAGTCGCATTCTTTAAAGTAAAAAAGTGTTAAATATATAAAATAGACGTTTGAAATAGTTGTAATAGATGTGATATGATGCTGCATTTATATACACAAATCTTCTTCTTTTTCCCTTGTACTAAATTTAATGTTTCATAATACACAAATACTCATTACTCATAGGTCACTGTTACATGATATTTCAGTGAGGAAGTTGATAAGAGAACACATTAGTTTACAATATATGACGTCAGTAATCCAACACCACTTATCTATTTTCTAAAAGATCAATTCTTCTTTTATTTTCTTCGTAATGTTAAATAAACTGTCGAAATCAACAAAATATATAGTACTCGATAATCTCACTTGGACTACATTGAAATTGGCAATAAATCATCTCTCTATCAAAAATAGTGAAACATTTGTTGAATTTAATTGAGGTTCTTTATCGGGAAGATTATCTTGACTTTTTGTGTTCTGAATTAATTTAAATAATGCCAATTTTAAGCTTATTGACAAAGCGTTTTCAGCGGCAACAAAATCCAAATTGTAATAGCTTCTTGATGAATACCCATTCTCACTCTCAAGATATTATATATGACTTACAAGTTGAAAAAATGAAATACCGTAATGCTTGGCCATACCGATAAGCAACATCATGCGTTTATATTTCACTTGAACAACTAAAAGATCCGAAGATATTCTATCTTGTGATATAATTCATTCTGAAAGAAGTCTTTTTATATTACAGCTAAAAGAGTTTCTCAGTCTTTCTCGCTACCTAAGGCGTCCGGGCTGATGTCAATTGTCAACCAATAAAAAAACCATCGGATCTCATTAGAAACTGACAAAATTGCATCAGGTTTTCAAAAAAAAGGTCAACTAATTTTATAATCGAAAGTATCGGTTTTGAGTTGAATTAATCTTATTTCTTAAAAACAAAAGATATCAGAATATACTCTGCGAAAATACTGAGCTCTATATCTATGGAGATGCCCTTCAGTACACAATCATAGTCTTTGCTAAGTAAATATAATGCAATCAGTGACACAATAAATATCGTAGCAATGAACATCAGTATCTTGCAACAGCAGCATTTTACCAATAAAAATGTCTATAGTCGCGTTCGCCTAAAACAAAAAAAAATACGAGAGAGAATGGGTGAGTGAATGATCAGTAACTCTCAAATCATACCGAGCTTTCCTTCGAAAAAGCTTGCTCGTTGTACTGTATCGATTATCCATTGTAATTTCACGCATATTCTAAAATAAAATTTGAAACGAATGTTACAGATCTCTTACCGAATCCCTCTACTTCTTTCGAGTGAGAAAAATTGAAAACTGTCTTTTCTATTGAACGTAAATTCTACAGATTGTCATGTAAAACTGATTTGTTAATTAAAAGCATGTTTTTTTCATGAAACACGGTCGAAAAGAAACAACTGTATTAAGTATCTTTATTGTCATTAAGATGAGTGGAAAGGACAGAAGAGATTATATTGCTGATCATACGAAATAATAACTAAAAATATTGTAGGCATGGAAAATGATAGTATGAAAAAACTTCTCTTTGACTCTTTCCAGTGGAGATACATTTCGTCATACGAATTAATACAAAAATTAATATTACATCGAATGGTACTAGATTCATCTACAAAACATAATCACTGATTGAGAAATATCTCTTTTCAAAAGTCTATTATTACTAAAAAAGGTGATATTGTTCAGAAACTTTTTTCCACATTCAAACTATGCCACACGCTTTTTAATAAGATGAACAAGATTTCTAATCATAAGAGGTTAGATACATGGATATGTCTAGTAAAGATAAAAATAGTCTTTTACAATTGATATAACTGATTCATAGTAAACATATATATTTCTCATAAGAAAAACTGAAAAAATTCTTTTTTATCATTTATATAAATGCTTTAACACAACGTCCAAGGAACTGTAATACATGTAACTTTGGTAATGGAAATTGGAAAAAATATTTCCGGTAGAATGATACATATAGATAGTGTTGCTATTTTATTAATAGTTTTTTCTCATTTATAATCTACATATGAACTTTGTCTCATCCGACCTAATTTTCAACTTTCGGTCGAGTAAATTTCATTAGAAACAACAAATATTCTTTTGATGATTGAAAATGAAAATAAATTATTCTCCCAGCATCCCATACGTGGATGTTATACGAAAACTTTAAAATGTCGATAAAATAGTATCTAATGCTGTAGTTATAACAGGTTTTTTTTAAAAAATTTCGCAGAACGTTGATTGTAATGTATTACTCTTACGATTTTAGTCGTATATATAAATATAAAAAGATAAGCACTTATACCACAACGTATTTTAATGAAGAATTATATATTGGCTATTTGTAAAGTCAAAAGATGTACACAAGAGTAGATGTTTTCATATACAATACTACAGGGAGAAAAGCACCAAGATAAAGTAAACCAACATATATCATGTCATTTAAGCAACTACAGAATGGCCTATAAATAATGTGTTTTGATCGACTTGAGTAAAAAAGAAAGATTATCCTTCAAAAATAACGATATTTGACACAAAGTTCAATCAAAGATTTTCGAAGTCGATAAATGGGAATCATCAAACATTTTGAATTTCATAGATTTGACATTCTTACTAGAATAGGGTTATTTTTTCGAGAAGCCTTTCCTCATCTATTTTCATAACAAAATATGAGGTTGCTCACATGATATGAAAAAGCTGACTCTGGCAATCTTCTAATGGGTCAACACAACACTATATATTACCCAACTAAAGTAGAGAAAATCTTTTTTTGAATTCTATTTGGATAGAAGTTCCTCCGCCGCAACCAATAAGATTTCAGCTGGTTTTTCAGAGGTGTTCATCCATATAGAAAACTTTTTCACTGCCGATTACATGACTGAAACATGAAAAATTAACATTTAAATGAATCTGTCAAACGCAGTTCAATTCTTTTGAGTCAATATACTCAACTAAAAAAGTCTATTAGAATAACGAGGAAAAAAATACATTCTTATATTTCTGATGTACAATCAGTTGGAATAAACAACTAATAATAGCGTCAGAATTTAATAAACCTTGTTATTTCCAGAATATCTCCAAAAAGATATAGATGAAACCAATAGTTACCTAAAGTATCTTGATTATTCACGTGAAAGGAAACGACAAAAGGAAGGCACTCTTTATATCTTTCAGACCGCGTTTTTGATAAAGTTCGTTTTCATCATGAAGATGTGACTTATATTTTAACTAGAACTTAATAAAATCTTGACAAAATCATTTCGCATAACCTTAAGAGGATCTTGAGTAAATTTTGATACGATTCTGCATTCTCAAAAAACAAGACCTTGTTAGACCTTCTTAACAAATAAGAAATGGTCTCTTCCGTCAGAGAACAATAGCTGAGATAAAATCGATCATGAACTTTTTATATTCTCCATAATTTTATTGCAAATAAAAAGCAAAATACCATAATATTCTATGATAAAAAAGAAAATTGTAGTCCGATGATCAAGTTCATTTTACTGATTCTCGTTACAGCGACATATATGACGACCCCAACGCATATAATTAAAACAAGCACCAGTTTCCGAAAGACCATAATCAATACTCCATACTCCATACACCAGTACCATCATCACGACGCTTCCAAGTATTGGTTCGCCAATTAGCAGGACTCGAATCAGCATCCCAAATATCACCATACCAATCACTACATTTGCCACATTTTTTACAACTGTGACCACCACAGTCAAGTGTTGTCCGAACAGATCTTTCATTTCGCAGTTGTTCTTTAAAATAAAGAGGTTTATTATAGTATCTTATTGGTAAAAAAATGATATTATTATTGACTTTTTCTATAAAGAATCATATAAAATCGATTGTGAATATTGTGTTAAAACAGTAAGCACGATAGAACTTATATCCAATCATGTAGTATGTTACCCTGCAATGACTGGGGATAAAGCAAGCGTACAATTCTTTAGTTTTTTTGTTTAGATTGGTAAATAGGAAATTTCCCAAGTCTTATTAAAATATCAGAGAATTCTTAATAAAAAGATTTCTATAAGAAGGATTTCAATTTGTGACTATATAATAGTAGTTTCATGATTAAACAGTTTTCCAAATTTTTCGGAAACTATTTCATTTTGGGCAGTATCAAAAAATTTAGAACACACATGCTTGATATTTTCGATAATTCCTATTATAGAAGACCGAATACTGCTGACTCAGGTTAGACAGTCTGAACTTACAAGCGCTTATCGTCACCTTTTGATCTGGGTTAATTTTTTTACGAGAAAACTGTCGACTTGAAGACGTCTATCGATACGAGAATGGTTGCTTTTATCAAAATGATATACTTTTCAAAGAAGAAAAAAAACTGATCAAAATGTCTTTATTATCATCCATGGCACGCTATAATTTTCTCGATAATAAAGCAAAAAATTTGAACAAGTGAAGCGTGTTTGGAACATTTTGTTAGACTGTCTGCTTGAAATGACCTTATTTAGTTTTTCTTATAGGATCATTTCGATCTACTGTACATTCAACTAATTCGTTAACTATAATTTCACGATAATATTTGAAGTCCTTATCATAAAAATACACTTTATACCCGAGAAAAAAACACATACCTGCACCTCTTGAGCGTCCTGAATTACCATTTGTTGAAGTCATTATTCTAAAAGTAACATATATATACAGTAACATCCATATTATTTAAAATTCCCAACTCAATTACTCCCAATCATGCAAGTTGTTTACCGATCAATTCTAATAGAGCCCAATAAACGTTCCCTAACATCAACGATTTGCATCGACTCATTGAGAAACAACAGAAAAGGTTCATACCAGGGAAAATAATAGTTAGTAAGCATAAAATATAGATTGCCAGACATCAGTACAAACATCTCATATGTGCATCTAGGTAAAGTGAGACTAGGACATGTATAATCTATAGGAATATAAGTAGAGGGAGGGAATCGAGGAATAGGCATCAACACATATCTCTGATTACTACAAAGCGAAACTTCCCAGGTTGGAAAATCGTACAAAGATCCTACTGGCAATCAGATTTTATAAGATTCAGATTATATGATCTTACGAAATCCAACAGATATCTCATTATAAGATTTCTTAGGTTTCCTATCATAAGATACTAGATTAAATCTTACATGATTCTTGCTGTAAGATTCTTACAAAGTTTGACATTCGAAACTTTGTAAGATTTTGTATGATGCTACAAGATCATACTTCACATTTCTTAGATGAAAATATCGTTTTTATAACGATGATTTCATCCGTGTAATGAAATTATTCACTGAATGACTATATATTCTAATGTAAATGTTTGCTTCTCCAAAATTGCAAAATACGTTTTTTTTATAAGTTGAAAAATGATACGGATTATATTTATCCAGCTTATCAAGTTTATTATTTTTTTACGTGACATACCACTTGAAACTGCACGATTATTTTATTTTTCGTCTCGGGAATTGTAAAAACATTGTTTCATTAGAATATTTCTTGTATTTTCTCGGTCCAAGCACTTATTGTTTTCCTAATTTATTCTATTTAAATGAATGACGTAAATATTTTTAATTTATTTTTTTAAATAAATGTAATCCATAGTTTTGTTTTAAAATAATCCATTTCTTTTAAGTTGCATGATAAACTATAAAAGAATGTAGAAAATCGTTAAATTTATTTTATAGATTACCTTCGTATTTGACGTATTCATATCATATTTCGCCTTGAAATAAAAGTTTTTTTATGTCAATATACAATTCCGCAATACTCACTTTTGTTTTAAATATTAAAAACTAATTGAATTTTATTTAGAATTATTTTTCTATTTGTCCGTTCGAATTTTGAAGATATTTTCTCTATTTAAATCAAACTAACGATAATAAAACTAATTTTATTTGATAGTATTATATCACTTCATTTTACGTAAACTGAAACTATAATATTAGAATTATCTTTAACTAGAATGTTCATACCGAAATGTTCCCTATTTTAGAGGAAACTATATGCCGATATCATTTCACTATTTCAAATTACTGAAAAATTAACATATTTAAAAAAGTATTCTTTATTATAATGACAAAGTAATTGAAATACTATCTGCAATTATTTTTTTCATCGATATAGATTGTAGCCATTGGTCACGAAAATTACTCATATTTATCAAGTTGATGATTCTATTGTAAATACAATTCTTCTATAGATTTGTACACCAAAGATTCATTTATCTCATACAGAAAATTGTATCTCGATACCAACGTGCCGTTCTGAGTTATTGAAAAAAATATAAAATTCGAAAAAATCGTAATTTAAAAGGTATGCCGGTGCTTAAATGGTTAAAATGTGAAAGATTATTTTAAATTTATTTTGTTCTCATTAATTACTTTTATAATTTGTCTTATTTTAATTCTTTTCAAAATTCAAATGTTTGAGAGACAACAAAAATATAAAATATTCAAAAAAGCAAATAGAATTAAAAATTGGAATAAATAATTAGATAATTACATTTTAATAAAAATTACCTTAAAATTTCTAATGTCTTTTCTCAACGTGTAATGATAGCATAAGGATGCATCTATTAAAATACTTTATACTTTACTAATTTCTTTAAAGATACATGTATCAAATACAGACATACATATTTGCTATTGTTTATTAGCTATCTATTATAGTTCTCTTATCGTCACATGAATCATTGCCTTCCAAAGTTTTTATCATAGTAATAGAAATTCAGAAATATTTTTGCGTACAATTTCGATTTAGTAATCAGTCCATCTGACCTCTCATCTTTCCATAATTGATCATGTGATTTCTGAGTCATCTCTATTATGTGATAAATTATATAATGGATTAATTTTAAATGCATCTGTTAATGAAATAATATTTTTATTATTTTATCTTATTATTTAAAATTGCTTTCCTTTTCGATAAATAATCCTTATCAATCTCTAAGAATTTATTAATAAAACATTTTACTTAGGATATACCAAAAGTTCGTACCCCGGCGTTACTTAACCACAGAGTAGACTTTAAAAAACCTTCTTTCTATATACAATCTTCAAGAGAAAAGGATACTCTATTTTTCTATGCTATTTAATCATGCTTTAGCTAATATCACGATAATCAATTTTAAATAAGAATTTTTTCGCTATCATTTGTGCTCGTAGTATTAGTTCACAATGGATGAACCAGATTAGTTTTTAATTCCTCAATCCATTATATTAACAAATAAAATATGCAACGTCAAAAGCTCTATAATTTAATTAAGACTACTTGCCTTATAGTTGCACTTTTTGTTTTCAAAATAAACAAAGGTTTCAGAGGTTAAAGTTTGGGCATTGCAAAAACTGGTCGAACAGAATTTTTGCTTCTTTTGAAAATAATTACGGTAAGTTTTACTGTGAAGACAGTAAACTTTTTCGCGTTGTATTTTGTAGTGTATTTTGTTTTCTTTTGATAAATGCATTTCAGATAACGAAACGATGGAATAACAAAAAATGAATTCACCGTGCATCGAAAACATTATCAATGTCTTTTGGTCGAAATTTGATCACTCAAAGTTTTGTTCATTTTGGAAACGAAAAATGCAACTATAAATAGGTGATCTTGAATAGATTGCAGAGCTTTACACGCTGTGTCTTATGGTATATTTTAGTTGCTAACACAATGTATTAAGAGATTGGATACTGCATTGCGAAATTTGCTAGAGTATAAATGGTAACAAAAAAATTCTTATCCTCTAATTTATTACCACTATATTAATTGAAGCATGATCAAATAGCATAGAAAAATAGAGCATCCTTGTCTCTTGAAAGTTGTATGGAAAGAAGGTTTCTTAAAGCTTATTCTATGATTAAGTAATGCCGGGATGCGAATGTTTGATACGTCCTAAGTAACATGATAGCTGTTCGTTGTCGGTTGGAAATTACGCAACTTAAGTGAAGTGGAGAGATAGGATAAAGAAATAATAAAACGAGTAAAGAGAACGAAGGAAGAGAAGAATAAAAAAGCAGAGATATTCTATTTAATATATATTTAAGGCCGAGAGAACGACTATGGTATTTGTTCGCTTAATCCATTTCCGATAGTATTACTTTGAGTATTTTTCACCCAACCTTTTCTCACTTTATCAATAACGTTTGAAACAAAAAGACCTTTTGATCACTCGAATGGAAGTCGACAACATGACTACTGACAACAATCATATTGTCAATGAAGACTCAATAATCTGGCTTAGTGAGACTAATGAACATGATATAACTGCTATCCAGACAAAGTTACAAGCAAGAATCTTTTATAGCAGAGACGAATGTGCTGGTTATATCACAAATATAAAAAATCGAAAAATTCTATTGATTATTTCCAGTGACAACGCACAAGAAATTCTCTCTGTCATACATACACTGGAACAAGTCAAAGCAATTTACGTGTTAAATCCAACAGAAGAAAAAAACGAAAAAGACTGGATAAATCAATACGAAAAAGTAAGAATCAGTTAATGAAAGAAGAAAAATAATATTGCATAATGCTTTCATTTACGGAATCTTGTAGATTGAAGGTGTTTTCAAGCTTGTTGAGCAACTTGTAGTTAAACTTTCTTATGATATTCGTCTCAGTGATGAAAGAATTGCGTTTAATACTTTTATTAGTGAAACAAATGACAATACTACCAATAATACATCTTTGGAGATCGTTTCTACGTCGATATGTTCATACAATACCAAATTTATGTACTTCCATATTCTTTTCGATATCCTATTGAAAATGTCGAACAAAAGTGACGCCACATCCAGACAGGATATGATGAGTTATCTAGCACAAAACAGCTACCAAAGTAACGCCAATAAAATAATAATCGATGAATTTGATCGAGATTATAAATCTAGTGATGCAATTCGTTGGTATACAAAATCTCCACTCCTATATTGTTTGTTGAATAAAGCTCTCCGTGAATCTGATTTTGATGCATTATTTGCACTACGATCCTTTATTGTTGATCTTTATAAACAAATACTTGTGGAACATGAGAAATCTTACAAAAAAAATATAAAAAATTGTGATAGTTTTTGTCTGAAAGTTTACCGAGGACAAGAGCTATCCAAAGAAGAATTAAACATACTTCGTCAAAAGCAAGGTGGTTACTTTTCGATGCAAAGCTTTCTCAGCACAAGTACGAATTTTACAGTCGCACATATATATTCAGGTGCAGGTGATGCTGTTCATCCAGATCTCAATAAGGTATGGATTCTGTACGAGTTTAAAATTGACACATGTTTAAACAACACTAAACCTTATGCTCCGATCACTCATATGAGTCAACATAAAGATGAAGATGAAATACTAGTAGCACTTGGTGCAGTTTTCCGTATTGATAGTATCCAATTCGATAATGTGAATCATCGTTGGCACGCCATATTAAGTTTATGTGACGATGAAGGTTTTGATTTATGTGGTATACTACAACAATATGCAGCTGAAATTGTTTTTGATCGAATTTCACCAGGTTTCTTACTTTATCAACTAGGAAACTATGTCAAAGCTCGAGAATATTTTCAGAAAATGCTGAGCATCACACCTTTAACAGACAGTGAAAAAGCACATTGTTATCGTGGACTGGGTGCAGTGGCAGCTGAAGAAAACAATTATATTGTGGGATATGAGTACTTTCGAGAAGAATACGACGTATGGCAGAAGTTGCAGAATGACGTACGTCGTATGGGAGCATCGGAACATATTGGCGATATGCTACTTCAAATGAGAAAATATAAAGAAGCATTGGAATATCTTCAAAAGGCGTTTGATTATTTTATATTAAACAATTATGAGATGGAATGTACTCGTATTTGTGGTATGCTTGGACAAATTATGATTGCTACCGAACAATGGGACAAATGTTTGGTAATTTATAAAGCACAGTTGAAAGTGAGAGAACGAATATTAGACCCGAATCACGAAGATATTGGCATTACTTATGCAAATATTGGTGTTGCATACGGTGGAATGAAGAACTATAAAAAGGCCATTGAATATTATCGAAAAGCACTGAATATTTATAAGCATTCACTTCCATCAGTTCATCCAAATGTTCTCAAGGCTGAAGAAAATTTACGGAACGCAGTGCATTTATTAAGTAAAGCACCATAATTAGAGTTTATGACTTTAGACACTGCATGTTTTTGTCGATGGGTGTTCGATATGTGTATGGGATTTTTTTCATTTTATTCACTAACATAGATTTCTTAGTTAGACGTCTGTATAAATGATCTACACAAGCCTTTAGTAGAGTAGCGTTCAGAGAGTTCCTTCTCAGAAATAAATAACAAAATTCATCGTAATCATTGAAGCTACTTTGTCACTCCTTCATAGCCAATGAGCCTAAAAGGGCTTTATTCAAAATCACTTGTTGTTTCTCAGGCACTAGACATTAGCAATGTATGCATTCTTAAAACTTTTCCAGATATAAGAGTCAATTAAGAAAACACCTTATGGATTTTGACAGACAAAACGTTATCAATTCATCGTGACTATGGTAACATTCTGGCTGAACCAAAATGAAAACAATGAGAATGACTTGTTTTGAACTGCAACCAGCACCAACAATTTCATGCAATGATGAGAAAATAATCCATAACAATTTCAATTACTAGCATCAGTGTATACGCAGCTGCTACAGCTGGATGGATTAGTTTTGGATGCACGATTATTGGCGCTATGGCGTGAGTTGTCTTTGATACATATGCAATTTTTTTGATGTCTTATTTCTCAGCAATATTGGTTCATTATGGGATAAATATTGGCACGACGAATCCTACGGTCGCGAACTGGCATCACTAGCCATGATAGTATTGCATTATGGTGTTGCTAAGTTCAACACTAAAATGTTAGATAAATTTAAATATAAAGTTCCTGTAACTCATGTAGAACTTGCGTTTATGACTGTTATCAATTGTTTCCGATTTGCAGTTGACTCGGCAATATTTGTAATGAATTTTGCACGCCTTATAATGAAAGCATATGAAAATGGAATTACTAGTATTACACCGATGGAACTCTTGCAACTTTCTATGGCTGCTTACTTTTTTGGAAAAACTATTTTTGAACCAAAAACGGGATATAGAATTATTAAAGAGGCTCAACGAAAGTATGTAATGGAAGAAAAGAGGGTAATGATAAAGGTAAGTAATTTGAAGCACTCGTAGGACAAAGGAGCACAAGAAGTATTTGACGAATTTGTTAAGCCAGAAGATCGATTTGGTGATGGTAGCAAAGGACAAGTAATAAAGGATGATTGGAAAGGAATAACTTGTTCCCAAGAAGTATGCGATGAATTCAATAGAAATGGTGCTCTTATTCGCAATATTAATTGTATTGATGATTTGAATCAATTCTTCTTGTAAGTTCGCTCTTAATTTTTCTCGAACGAAATGAGTTCATAAATTATATAGGGAAGTCCATGATACTCATTCAACCCTTCGTATGACAGAAGGAGGCAAGATTATGGTAAATGAGCTAGTAGAAATGGATGGAAATCAACTGAATCAAATAGGTGTGAGACCTTTCGGTTACAGAGGTCAACGAGTCCGTCTGTTGGGTGGTTCATCTCTTGTGGTCCATGTTAGGAACGACCAAGAGTTTGCTGATGATAATAAACTGTTGATGTCTGATCGCGAATACAAGGACCGAATGGAATCGGCGCAAACATGTTACGCTGAGGGAATGGATGTACTGAAGAAAATGCGTGATATCGAGGGAGCATCTTTCCTTGATGACGTAATTGGTAAGTAATCAGAGGAAAAATAAATTTCGAACAAAAAATAATTGTATAAGGTCCTCCTCCACGAGTCTCCGATTTTCCTGATAAACCGGATTTAAAAACACCGCAATCAGCCCCCAGTTCAATAAATCAGTTCCAGATACGGTGCAATCAAAGCCAACTGTTCTTGAATCAGTGCCAAGTATGACGAAATTCACTTCGTGTGAGATGCCATCAGTGTACACCTCAACAAAAGTAAGGACAGATGCAGCGGTGCGGTTAAACATGACTCTTGTGGCAACAACTGGAATAGGAGTGAAACATCAGACCTACTCAGTAGTCTCTGATGATGGTAAGTGAATTATATATATATCGTTTCTAAAATAGTTTAAACTGAAAGATTATAGTATTATACTTTTGTGATGGTATGTCAATTCAAATAACTCTCTATCTATTTCAGAGGAGTCCGATGATGATTGCATTTGTCGAAGTGTCAAAATTCCGGTTCTGTACGCAAATATGCGTAGTATAAATCCGAAGAATCCACAACTACAAAGTAAAATCGCCAAATTGAACCAATTAATTTTCAATTATCAACCTCAATTAATCGCTATAGTGGAAACATGGTTAACTAGTCGGCATATGAACGAAGACGTCCTTTCTTCTCTTCATTTAGAAACACAATGTGAGATTTTTCAACAAGATCGTAACGATGGTCATCATCCTGACAATGCTTACGGTCACGATAACAGTGAACATAGACGTCGCCGAGGTGGGGGTGTCTTAGTATTATGGAAACGAAACACTCATTCAAATATTTCATTTGAGCGATGTTCAGATGAAGATTACGCCGATAATATTGTTAATTTTAAAATAACTTGTACATATAATTGTGAGAAATATTATGGTATTAAATAAACAAAACAATTTGTTTTCACAGTGATCTGTAGACGACCATCATCAACTAAAAATGAAGGTATTTCATGTTTTAAGTTTGCGAAGTTTATTCCACAGTAACTATTGTGGATATTGTATGAATATATTTACTTTAGATCTAAAGAAATTCAAACGTACGAATGAAGATGTCATCGATAGATTGAACCATTTGTGCATGACGTCCGATGATTCTCTGTTGGATTCTTCTGAATTAGCAATGGTTGGAGACTTCAATTGGAATGAAACAGTGTTAAGAGATGCAAACTATTTAGAATCTATAACTTATGGATCAAATTGTGCAAGAATGTCATTGTCAGCTGATTTCACTCATCAAGCAGGTGTGGCGCTTGACTAGGTATTTATCCGTCTATTTCTATTTGATGATCTTATTTATTTCTTTAGGTTTTTGCAAGTTCATGTTTCGTTGTCAATCCGACAGATGAAAATTATTCTATTGTTGAAGTTGGAGACTTCATCAGTGATCATGCACCGCTCTTGTTTAGCTTGTACCTTGGTAAAGATTGTTAGCAGAATGAAACATGTTCGGCTTCACAATGTATCTAGCAACATGGATAGTTTTGATCTTTTATCTGGATTAATTTTTTAGTTAGCTTTTAGTATACTGCCTGAAAATTTAAATAAAATATTTTATACGTTAAAATCGATTCTCAATCAACTTGGGTCACGAAATGTGGTTCAATCAAATAATGAAAGTAGAAATATAGTATTGGATCTAGAATTATTAATGACATCAAAAGTGAACTAGATTCTATTAAAATTGACTGATAATTCAAACTAAAATATCAGAGTAATAGATTGATTAGTGAGTAAATGGTGGGTTAGAAGTCCTGACTCGATTTGTATAATTAAGTTTTCTATATTAAAACACATCTTTAAAAATTGGTCTCTATGATAGAAAGATGCAGTAAAAGACGCTCTACAAAACTGCCTATGAATAACTTCTCTCAATTCATACAGCAAGAAAATTAAATTATGTAAATGAGCTGCATATCCACGGTTAATTTTATTATTTGTGACACATATTCTCAAGCTTATAACTTTCTTACTATGTGAGCTTGAGATAAGTCATAGACTGTCTTGTAAAGTGTCTTTTGTTGCATCTTTCTATCACAGAGACCAATTTTTAAAGATATGTTTTAATATAAAAGATTAATTATACAAATCGGGTCAGGACTTCTGGGCCACCCTTTAATGCTATAATTTCATATGGCAGAATTAATAAATTATAAATTAAATAAAACCTGGCCAAAAATAGAAGTTAAAATTTTCATATGTTTGAAAGAGATATATAATATGAATAATGGGTATGATTTTTGGTTTACGTAATTTCTGATTTCTTGATTTTCAGATCTCTGTAATTTTCCGTGTACGAAATTTCTACGAGATCAACTTGCTTCACTTTTACTACAGTAGGAAAATTTCCGAAACAATTTTTCTTTATTTTAACATGGTTCTTCAGTTGAAAGAAATTTTCTTTTTGTAAACTCTGCAATCATGTGATTAGTTTTTTATGAATTTTGTTTCATTTAAAGCGTAATTGCGTCATCATTTTTCACAACTATGGGTCATAGTGCGATTGAAGAGGAAGCATAAGAACGTATTTCCCGTAATGACAAATCATAACCACCAATGCTTAAAATTTTTCAGCTTCACTTTCATCCATAAAAACACTATACCTTAAACAAATTCTTTAATACCGAAAATTCATTTGGTTTCGGGAGAGTCATCTGATTTTCAAATGCTTATCTAAAACTTTATATGATCCAAATCTTGATTTACATACTAGTCTACTCAATATCTACTCTCATATAATTTCAGACTTTCTACTCTCTCTTTTTTACTGTAGAACTATGCAGCATACATCGATTATATTTATTAACAGTGGAAATACAAATAATTTACGCTATTGTACCTATTCGACAGACACTAGTTTAGACAATATTTTAGATTAAATAACAAACAGAATTTGATAAAAAATGTCAGCCCATCCTTTTAAATTATGTACTAAATCTTTATTCCCTATTGAATGGTCCCCATATACTTAGGCTTCGAGTAGGATATATTACATGAGTACGATTTACATTTCAGTTTTTATTCACATAATCTGTTGTATTATAAAATAAAATATATCACGAGATGCAGTGTGAAAAGGGAATACAATTTATCTAAAATCGTTTATTTTATATATGAAATAAGAAAAAAGAAATTTTTCTTGAATAGAAAAAAAATAATCTTTCCAGGACAGCGAAAGTTGGTCGCACAGAATTTTCCTTTTTTTGAAAACAAAATGTATACAATTAAAATAAGCTTTACTTTGCAGACTGTTGAGCGTTTCATGCTGTATTTTGTAATATATCTTGTTCTTTTTAAAGAAAATATTTCAGATGTTAAAATGCTGAAAAAGTAAAAATGAAGTTTGGATACACCTAAGTATTTATATCGATTGATCCTTTGAGATGCATAATAACACATTTATTTTCTTTTTTTAAATACATTTTGAAATATCTAATACCATAGTATCAAAAGCAAAAGTTCCTTTTCAACAGATTGATCCAGTTTTTATTTTTGACAGTGCAAACTGGTAGACTATCAGTATAAAAAGACAGTTCGAAGCAGAAGTTTAGAAGAAATAAGATTATTCTTCAAACTTTTACAGTTCTTGATGACATTTTTTATGTCTTTTCTCTAATTCTAAAATATGCATATAGAAATACAGAAATTTAAGAACATAGTTGTGATATCAACGATATTTTTTATGGTAAATAGTAACCATCCTTATTATTTTTCCTCGTCAAGGTTGAGTAATTGAAAAGCTGTCCACTATTTAAGATTCATGTGAATGAGAAGGTTTCATTTGAAAATTAAAATGCGACAATTTTGTAGAATAAAACATTTTGCATCATATGAATACAAAATTCAATTTCAAAATTATTTTTAAACCTGTCAAAAGTATAACAGAGAATAACCAACTCAGTCAGGTGCAAATTATCTTTCATATTTCATCAAATGATAAATAGTTATTGTAGAGTTTATTCTTAAAGAAATATAGTTTCAGTGAATAGATTAATCTAATATTATCAATTAAGTTAGAATTAATCGAATAGTTAAGATTATTAATTAAAAGAATATTTGGAAAATATATACTAAAATATAAGATCTCAAAAACTATAAAATATGTATGTGAAGCTCATATGATTGAGCTATCAATGCTTAAGACATTGATATTTGTTTCTCTCGCATATACTTATCTTCAATACAAAAACATCAATATTATTATTCTAGAATTTATGTCAATCGTGAAAAGACGGTAGTATTCTAAGCGAATATAACTGATATCCAGAAAAATAACATGGATAAAATAATTAAATGTTTGATTCAAATTAGATTTACTAGAGCTTGTAAATATGATAGAAATAGATCAGACGAACAAATCTTATGTGTTTACTTTTTGCTTATGTAATTTCAAGTTCCTATTTGAAAATATTCTCTGATATCAATTCTTATATTCAAATGGCTTTTTTTCTATCAATAACTATGCAAAATTTTGTTTAGATCGTTTGTTAATTTTAAAAAATATAATAGATATGATATATGATTATGATATTCTTTTATCTATATACTTTACAATGATTCGATGTTCTTCTAGTTTTTCCCATGAAGATTATTATAATGAAACCATCATCGATATTCAGTTTTATTTTGTTGTTTATATTTCTCTTTTGCCAGCAATTATAAAGATAAAAAAGTAATAGAAATATATCCAAATATGTGAATGTCTTACATAATAAATCAAATATTTTTCTTTTTCTTTCTGTTTTTTTTCAGTTCATAATTTGAATTTTTGTGTCTAATATTTCACCAAACTGATATAATCAGAATGGTACTTTTATAAAGTACTTCTCTAACTTTGTTCTTTGATCTGAATGATCATTTAATATACTTCGTGAAGTCTGATAACGATTTTCAAAGATTAATATGACTAACACCGAATGAACATAGCATAAACTAATTGCAAGAATGTAATAGTTTTGAAACTGAATTCGTATAGTGAAGAGAAGATAACTAAATTATCTTGAATAAAGTTATTTGATCAAAATAAAAATTTTTAGATGCTATTCATATAGAGCTATATCATTTTTATTTAAGAACATACATAAAACAAATTTGACTATATTGTCATTTCAATAGATTAAGCTGTTTCAATATTATTATTATCTGTAGTTAGATAAGAGCACTTGTATTCGTTGCATCCAAGCTTGATCAACACCTTCATATCTTGTATCAATACCACTTCCATCAATATTGCAGAAAGTATAATAACCATTGTTTGCGGAATTTCTCAATTTTGAATTAATAAAATCAATATTTTGTTGAGCATAGTCAAGCCAGGTAGTATTACCGTCGAACTGATAGAGTTTTATCATAGCTTGTGATGCCCATCCACACCATGCTGGATTGATCTGCTGGCTTGTAGTGTTGAACAAGTAAACACGATAGATATTGTTCCAAAGGATTATATTCATTTTCATACCTAATGTTTGTGCTTTCAGAATGTAACTGTAATCTCCGATGATCTGAGCATATAATAAGAATGCTTCAATCATAATAGCATTATCATAAGTAAACTTTTCAGTATGTTTGATGCCTGTACCTGTACCATCAATTTTCCAAATGTACAAACCAGATATCGAGTCAAACATTTCATTCATCAACCAATCTCTTACGGAAAAGGCCCAATCACGATAAATAATCTGACCTGTTATTTGATAGAGACGCAAGAACAATTGTAATGCCAGACCATTTGTTTGTGTTGGCTTGCTTTCCCGTACTGTACTCCACCAAAATCCACCGTCATAAGTAGAATCCCATTGACCACTATACATCAACCAATTTGCACAAGCTTTTGCCGAGTTTAAATAGTTAGATTTTGTTGTACCAGTACTTACATTGTAGGCATCAAGATAAACGACACCTGTTAAACTATTATCATCGGCATATTTATCACCTCCACTGCCAGTTCCATCTACATTAGCGGTTGCATAGTAACCACCATTACTACTCGATCTATCCCACATATTATTCATCCAAACATAGCTGTTATTCATGTAGGATACGTATCGTCCGTCACCGGCTTGAATCATAGCAGCATCTGCATAGATCTGACTAACATTATACCACTCATAAGCAATATTTGTCTCACTAGTTGTATTGACTCGATAACTATTGTAACGTGTCAACAAATTTTCAACAATAAACTCATGTGTTTCTTGTGCTTTGAGCCAATATTCTGAACTGGGTGCAGAAAATTCTCCTGAAGAAGGAAAATGTTGAGATGACCAAGAGAGAAAAAGCGAAAGTTTCATTATTTAACTATGATATATTCGACACGTTTTCTTTTGTTTTCAAATGTTATATTGACTGACTTCAGGCAAGTGTTATCATTATTATTTTCTTTCTTATCATATAACTCTCTTTTCACTACATAAACACGAGAAAAACTCCAAAAATATTAAATTAGATATTTAGTTAATGAATATTAAATCTTATGTCGATACAATAATAAATATTTTGATTATGGAACAAGTGAAAATGAACTATTCAACTAAAATCAATTGAAGAAAGTTACATGTTCATGTAGTTAGAGAAGTTTGAATTAGAAGTTCTATTCAGCAATGACAAATAAAACAATCATCTGATTCTCAGAGAATCATGAGAATGATCATTATATAATTGAGTATAGCAACTATAAGGAAACATCCAACTCGATCTATATATTTGATAATCCATCCAAGAAAATGACTAATCGATACACAAGAATATTCTATTAGAAACCATTATAAGACTAATATAACTATAGAAAAAATATGAAATATATAATATTCATCTTTTATCGAATGATCACAAGACATGTGATGAATGTCAATAATGAAAATATTTACAATAGAAATATCGAATAAAAAAATGATTGCTACATTTAAATCATACTCGCATAAACTGAGCTTCTAAAAAGGAATCTGCTCAATATATTTACATTAAATTAATGATACCAATAGTTCGACACTCTTTTTCATTAATTATCGTAAAGTTTCTACTATTTTTATATGATAAATAGAATACTTATGTCGCTTTGTCAATCAAATCTGATCGAATATGCACAATTTTAAAAAAATAATAGCATATCCATTCAAGTTCGTGGAATTCTTTCTATAATTGTGTATAATTCAATTATAGTTTATGTTTATTGATTATGAAAATAAATTGAATAGAATGAAAGTTGTCCTTATTTACAAATTCCCCATGAATTGGAATTATCTTTTCAAAAAGACAATTATATATTTTTGTCTTGCCTTGTATTCATATACTGAAGAATATTTTAAATATAACGTAGATATTCTTCTTTATAAACTGTAAGAAAAGTAGAGCTTCTTTTTACCGTCTCTTCTGCATACTTTATTTCTTTGAAGTAATAATTAATAAAAGATAGGGAATAAATATACATTTTTAGTAATTATCGATTAAAGGTTCTTTTTTTTATTTAAATTATCTGTTAAAAGTAAACTTTATCATTTAGTTATGTACAAAACAAAATTTTTCAAAATAATATTGTTCAATATTATAAATAAAATAATCTTATGAAAACTCAAGGACAAATAATGTTATATAGAAAAAACTAACAAATTCATATTTGATATATTCATAATAATATCATTATTATAGAATTGAAAATGAATTGATTTATCTAAAAAAGACTTTCTATAAATAAAAGTACCTAATGACCACACATAAAAAATAGAAATTGAAATTCTTACATTTTTTTTTTAAATACTTTCATGAATTCATCTTACTTATTGTATATAAAATATTGAATAAATGAATTTTCATTAGATTTTTAATCTATCTAAAAAAATGTAAAATATATGAAAATATTTTAGTAAATATTAAAAAAAAGAGGTCATTCAGGTCACAATAAATGTCTTCCTATGTATATAGAACATAAAAGTGTTTTTTTGACTTATGATCGACAAGCAACAAACATTTTTGTTCGTTCTTCTTATATCACTCTCTTTACGGAAAAGAGAATATTTTGTTTCTTTCTTTTATAATTTACTTATGCACTATAGACGTATAATAAAAATTTCATTTATATTAATTATCAATATCTTTCAGTTCCATATCAAATAAGTACATCTTCTTTGAACATTAACAATGGATATATCAGATAAAGAAGATTCGAATACTTCCAATACTCCACCATCTGATAATTCTACAGTTGTACGACAGAAAATAACTAGTACACAAGTATGTAAAGTTTGTGGTGATTCAGCTCAATATTCATATTATGGGGCAATTGTTTGTCAATCATGTAAAGTATTCTTTAGACGAAATGCACAAACTCAATCAGTTAGTTAAAATGAATAAATTATTTATTTATTTTTTTTCTTTTATTTTTAATTTATTTAGATTCAACTAAAATGTAAATCTGATGATAATTGTGAAATAAATATTAATAATCGTCGAATTTGTCCATCTTGTCGATTTGCAAAATGTTTATTAAATGGAATGAATAATAATATGATTCGATCATCTTGGACAAAACAAACAAAAACAAATCGAGAGAAAAAATCAACAACTGATTCACAAACATTAACACCAACAGCTTTAGTTAGATTAAATGAAAGATATCAATCTGCACAAGTGAAAAACTTTATGTGTTATTTTATATATAAATTAAGATAGAAGAAATTTTTTGTAGATAGATTAAAAAAAATGAAATTTTATTTTCCAATTAAATGATGGAAATTCTATTCGAAAGTTAGGTTTCAATAAAAATAATTCTTATCAAAATTTGATTATGATCATATTAATTGAATAGTGATCTTCAAGTATAGAAAAATCTTCGCTTCATTTTCTCTATCATTTTATAAAAAAAAACGAATTTTATTTATTCTATTTTTAGATTCCTACATTAAATTTATTACGGTCAGATCAATCAACATTGACTGTTGAACAATGGAATCATCTTTCAAATTTAGTACATTCCTTCGATAACTATTTTGATTTTTCATTTATTCAACATTTTAAAGACGAACAAAATGCATTACCACCAAAATATCGTTTCAAATATACATCAGTTAGTGAGTTTTTTACATTAATGTTAACTAAAGTTCAATTAGCATTTGAAAAAAATCGGGATGTTATATCATTATCTTTACATGATCGTACAGTATTACTTCGTACTACAGCAGAATATACAACAGGTATTGGTGGAGCCTTTGTATTACAACAAGCTCATTTATTCGATTCTCCAATGTTTCTCGAAACGACCAAACTTATCTTTCGACCATCGACAGTAGCTTTAATTAAACATCTAATTGAACAACTTGATCCAGATGCTACACTTATGAAGATTTTACTTGCAATTATGTCTTTCTTAATATCCAATTATACAACGTATAGAGATACTCCTACTACTATTCTGGAAGATACGAAGAAAATTCTATTTGTTCAAGATATGTATGCAGAATTACTATGGCGATATTTACTCTATAAATACAATCATCATGATGCTGTTATATGTTTTTCAAATATTATTCGATGTCTTTTTCTTGTAAATGATTCAATTGTTGAAGCACATGAAGAGCAACAATTTCGACATATGATTGATTCTGTCATTGAATCAACTCAAGAGAAACTCAATCTTAATAGTTAAAAAATTATTATTATTATTTTTTTGCTATTGACATTTATTTATGTTATATTCATAAATAGCATCTTTATTCAAATAAACACGAAATAAAAACAAAAAAAAAAAATCAATTCATTTATTATCCTATAAAAATAATTAGCAGAAAATTTTATATTGACTTATTTGATATTGTTTCTAAAATTCAACGACCTTTTTGTTTTTAATAATATAAAAGATGAATTTTAAACGGGTGTAATTTAAATATTTCATCTGATTGCTTTAAATGTAGAGCCTGTTGGACTAGAATTTCAATTCTTGAACTTACTTTTGAAACATTGTTGCAAGATTAAACCTAAGTCTTATATCAATTTCTATATTCTGAACAAGTGTCGAAAAATTTTTTTGAATACAAATGAATAAAACAACAAAATTAAAGCATTATTATTAGGTCATAGCAATAAAATGATGAAAAATATAGTTATCGAATCAAATTTATATATGCTTTATTTCAAATACTGAAAAACTCGCACAAAATATCGAAAGATTTAGATTATTCCATACAATATTAAAGTTCAATAAAAGAATGTTACCGAAATTGTTAATAAAAATTATTGGTTTTAGAGAATTTTAGTTCAGGATAAATTACAATATATGATAAATAATAACCGGGACCAAATGGAAATTTTTGTTCTGTCCCGATCTCGATGGGATCGGGATCACTTTGCAGTTCGCTATACTTGATGCATACACAGACTAGAAAGATTACCATTATTTTCATTTCATTACATGCTTATATAAAAAACAGATAGACAATGAATACCAATTAATTACAGTGATTATATCAGAGAAAGAGAATCACGAAGTCAAATAAAGGAAAAGAGATGATGATTATGCATTCAATTAGAGAAAAATATATTATTAAAATTTATTATAAAATCATTCAAGTCAATTTTGAATGATCTCTAAGAAAATAGACATAGCGAACTAATGATTCGTCTTAGATTATAAAAGCAGGTATTTACATTTACATTAACTCATCTTACTATAGTAAAAAATTATACTTGGTCAGCACATAAAGTTGTATAGGCCTAACTATTCCAAGATGTCCGTCATCACTTGGAAGAAATTTAAACAATTGTAATAGACGGTATCTGCAGATTATCTGCAATTTATTGCATGCATATCTCGAATATAAGTCCAAAGTTCTTCTTTTTTAAACTTATGTACAAGTACAAAAGTATATGTCATAAAGTACCAGTAAAATACTTTTACTTGCAGTACTTGTACTGCATCCTAGCTTTGCCTAATTCTTTATAATGATAAGTATATTAAAGGAAAATAAAACTCAACGGATCAAATGTTACATTAATCATCCATTTACAATTATATTCTACTGATTCAATACATACTCAAACCTATCAATCAGTCGATCAATTCAGCTTAATAAGGAAATTGTTCAGATACTAAAATATAACAACGTCAATAAAGGAAAGTTTCTGTCACAAAACATTCATTCTATAAAGCAATATGTTCGTTAATTATCGATGACACTCGATATTGACTTGATGTTGATTCTAGCAATGCAAAAACAAATGAAAACATTCACTTGTTATTATCTCTTTCAACATTATTTATCAAGAATATACATGACAAGCATTTTCAAAATGAAAATGAATATCTATATACAAAATATGAAATAGTTAGTACGACATGTTTCTATTTTCTGAATATAAAATAGTCATATAAAGTTATTGATCAACTCATCAAGTTTATCTTTGAGTCATTTGTTATGTACATTCAAAAATTAATCTTGAGTTTAGTTAGACAATTTCAACATTGTCATTTGCTGAAACAGGAAAATAAGATTAAAAAAACTAAAAAGAAAAACTCTCATGTTCATTATATATATCTAAAGATGAATTGATATTATAAATTTATCGAAAAATAGTTGATCCTATGCATTAAAAAGGCTATGTTTCATCCATAAGACGATCTAAAAGAAACGTATTATTTCTAAGCATGACAAAGAGATTAATATATGACTACTAAAGACACCTTTATTAACACTTTAGAGATTCTAATATATTTATTACATTCTAAGACTATATGAACAACAACAACAAAAAAAATAACAAGATAATATTATTAAACAAGTCTTTTAATTGGTGGAATCATCCATGATTGATTGTTGCCTGAGAAAAAAGAGAATTGTGGCCAATATAGACGAAACATTAAAATGAAAGGTCCTCGAGGAGCTGGTAACCAATTATTCTGTTTATCCATTGCAGGAGGCGTATTCTGAAAGTAAAGATCAAGTGAACCATCATCAGGATTGTAAATTAATGAATCTCGTGGACTTAATGTATATCGGTTTAACGAATTGTTCACAAAGAAATATTCTGAATTATACATAGTGATTGACCAAAAAGCATTGACAGGTGGTGTTTGTCCTTTGTCAAAATGAAGTACGTATTTATATCTTCCTGATAACTTTCTTCCATTCGACTCGACTTGCGTAAAAGGATAAATGGCATCATCAGGTAAATTACCTGGCCAAAGATAAGCAGCAACATAAGCACGACGTAGATAATCGATACCATAGTAACCATCGATTTCTGGAATTATCCAACCATTTTGTATAATACCAGATCTACGTTGAAAAAGACTGATTTTTCTAAAAGCAAGTTTAGGTACTGATTTTAATGCGATTTGAACAGGACGACTGAGTTTGGCCCAATCGAATGTTTGACCTGGAATAAGACCGATTCGAACCATCTTTTTGATAATATGATCATCTTGTTTAAGTGGTGGATTATCCTGTAAATAAGATCAATTAAAAATATAAACTTCATGATTGCAATACATTTCACACTTGGAATAATGTCTCATCCTTCTCCTGTTTTAAGAGTTAAAGTCGAAATTCAAATATAATACCTGGCGGATATACCAAAAAACTGAACTGAATTCTACCACTCTATTGATATTCTTTTAATCGATAGCGCATTTCTATCAGCAGATGATTTCTCACATATTTTTAATTGTGCACTATATTTTGTCAATACTGAAGGAAGTAAAACATTGACGCTGCCCGACAAGGTATCAAATATCTCGTTGGTATAAAAGTTTTCTTTTCAAAAGGAATCATTTCTTTGCAAAGTTTAGACAATAATCAAAACATTTACCTTCATGAGTAATGCCATCATATTAAAGTAGGTAAAAATGTTCATACTATTAATGACATTGCGTACTTTATTTGTCATACTAAATCCCGGATTAGGATCAACATTAGATACTGATGGAATAAAAGTATCCGAACTTTTATTTTCATTATTTATAAATACACTAAGTGGTTGTAATAAATATTGATCTTGAAGCTTATGAACAGCAGCATAATCTTCTTGTGTACCATTACAATATGTTCGTCCAAGAATAACAACATATCGAGTAGGTGAATTAATCTGTTTATTTATACGTTGTTGAACATTTAATGGTAGTGTACCATTCCATTTGGGACCAGTGACTACATAGGTAGCAGCAGCTGAACCAGTACTACGTTTTCCAGGTGATTCAAGTATTTGCATCCAATGATTATGTATAGGAAAAAGATAATATCGATCTCCCATATCAGGATGTGAGAAAATCCATGGTTCATTATCAAGATCAATCCATGCAGCTGAATAAAGTGTATCTGCATTAGGTGCTGTAATACCATGATAATTTGCAGATGGATAAGCACGTGTATTCAAAAATTGACCCATTGGAGCTTTATAAACATCGCGTTGTGCAACATTGGTCATTTGTACACGAGTTATTTCACTGGTAATCAACGAATATCCATAGAGATATGCATCAATGGCGATATTTTGTATATTCTTATTATTAAAAGACTTTTTCCTACTTTTTGCTGAATCAACAATAGAAATATTGATCAACAAAAAAAGAATAAGTAGATGCAATTGCATTGTATTAATAAAATGTTTCTTTTAATGAAATATATAATGAATGTCTATTGTTTTTATACTGAACTGATCGTCTTCTCTTTTTTTTCGTCCGAAAAATTTATTCATTTTTCCTTCTTTTCGTCCATGGTTGATATTATCTAGACAATGACATGGACGAGAAAATGCTTTTTCATGCTATTTTATTTCTCTGTTCAAGCTGTCACATTGACGAAAGCATATTGATGACCTTTCTCACTTGGATATTTGTTCCTATTATTCATTTTTTTTCTTTTCTTTTCTATATAGGGCACGAAGAGGTCACAAGAAATTGAAGTTTTATTCTGAAATTTTTATTATGATTGTTTTATTGAGATCTACTGTTAGTTCTCTCAAATAATCTATGTACATGGAATGATTTCATGATCTCATTTATTTTATACAGAACTGATGAAAAATATTAATGAAATCTAAATATTGGTGGAAAATCCGATATTCTAAATACATTTCAACTTGATTAACTAACAGAGACAGGAGAAATTTATTATAATGGTAGAAAAATACTATATGATCAACAGATCTAATGAATATTATTAGTGATGGTCTCCATTATAACCTCTTTAAACGTCAATGTTGTTATTGATACAAGGAAACAAGAAAGTCTATGCGCGACATATATTATGTGGTTATTCATAGTCAAAAAAATAGAAATTCCGTTTTTTGCTCATCAGTATTATTTGTGAAAAGGATTCAAGATTAACATGTAATGAATATTGATTTTCTCCATCCGACACCGGAATCTCTGTATTCTAATAGTAGAGAATCAATGGCGTCTTCTATAAAGTTGAAATAAGCTATTCATAACTTATAAACTTCCATTGAAACTTGTATTGATATTGATTATATTTTCTTTTATTCAAAAGTACATAGCATTCTTTACAATTAGGTCTATGCATGGAAACCCAACATTATACTAACACGAAATATACTGTTATTGAAAAAGTGTTTTTTTTTCTCTAAAATCTCACTAGAAGAGACTCAAAGGTTCACAGGTAGGGCTCAGCATCATCTAGCCTTGCTACTGGATTAAGTGGTATAATTCATGGTTGTATATTGAATATGGGATACATGTCTACGTTTTTGTTTCCATAAATCAATGAATTCTTTTGTAAATGTTGATGATACAATAATATTAAAAACTAAATTATTTGAGAATTAATTAAAAATGATAGAAAATTTTTACTTGAAATTCTCTTACGTAATTTAATCAATAATAATATTAGTACTTGATCATTCAATATCTAAACAACATGAACGTGATGATAAACGAAGGTCATATAAAATAAGAATATGAATTGATAAAATAAATGATAGTATAAGATTAATATTAATAAAAATTATTATTACTATTTTAATATTACATAATGATCGTATTTGAACATTTAATGAACATAAAAGAATACGATCAGATGAACTACTACCATTAATTCACGTGTTATTAAACTAAAACTATTTGTAAAATAAATTCTTAATTGACAATACCAAAATGTTGTTAACAATAGCGCTGTCGAAGATATTGTTAATAAACAACTTAATTGCCCGGTTAATACTAAACATACACTAAATAATGATGGAAATAGTAAATATACCGGGTATTTCAAAAGTTTTGCAACATTTTTTAAAAAAGATACATCTTGAAAAGCTCTACAAGAATGGCAATAAAAACTCCTATTGACTTGTTGTAATTGTTCGTCTAATTCTCAAAATGAAAAAGCTGCATGATAGTACCACTTCTTACCGTGACTTTTTGTTTTACATATGTTGCGACTTGAAAAAACGATAACATCTTGATTTATTTTTTAAAAGATACGCCATGAAAAGCTCTACAAAACTTGTATAGACAAGTTCGTATTGCAAAACGAAAAAGTCTTTCAAACAGTTTTATCACAGTGAGAGGTAGCACCAACATGTATCTTTTTCATTTTGGGCACGGAAAGAGCATCAGAACAAGTCAATAGGTATTTGTTATTACCACTCTCGTAGAGCTTTTCAAGATGCATCTTTAAAAAAATAAAAATAGATCTAAACAATTTATGAGTAGTGCATTTTATTACACTCTATGCCGGTGGTATCCCAGCTTAATTAAACGACCAAAGTGACCTTGCTCGTTGAAATGGCTTGAATTCTGATCTAGCTGAATAGTCAGAAACACCTCCAGTATACTCAGAATTAGTTGTCGAATTTTACTAAATAAAATTATAACTGAAAAGTTATGTTTTGGGATCGATTTTACTATGAATATCTGCTGAAAAAGTGTAACTTTACATTTTTGGTTATAATATAAATCTCTGGAGAACAGTACAATGATAGAGAGCTGAAATTTTTATCACTTAAAGAAATCTTTGTTTTACACCTACTCTAAAAGTTGGAGTCTAGTTGAATGATTCTTTGAAAAACTATAGAGAAGACAATTATCGAAATGCAACTCCACAAAGTGAGTGTACGAGCCTTTTTTCAAAAGTTCTCCTATTCTTTCTCTGAAACTAATATGATGGAAGAGAACTTTTTCTCGCCAATTTACTACTAAAACGATTTTTCTCTTTTCATATAATCTGAACGCCAATAGTTCTATCCCAGAGAGAGCTAGAATTGAGTTTGTGTAACTCTACACAAAAATATACAAATGTCTGTCAAACAATGTAGATGTTGCATGAGGAAATGAGGAGCAGATAAAGTTTGAGCCAATTATATATCATGGTAGAACGCCGAACGCTACACAAGCTGGTCTATTGACATACTTTTTCTATTGTTTTGTTATAGTCAAAAAATGACGTTTTTGTGTAATATATTCCTCATAATTTGACACTAGTATGAGGTAAAGAGATGAAATTTAGTATGGGTATAGGACAGTTAGATGGTGAAAACATATAAAAAAAGTGTGCAAATTCGTCAAGGATTACAAAAGTTCTTAACGAAATACAGCTAAAATATCAACTGTACCAAAAGGTTGTAATTCACTCACATGTATATATGCATATGTAACTAAAGCAGAAAAAAAACTAAATCCTTTCCTGGATATACATATCTTTTTTTTATCAAGCTAAACTTCAATACTTTCTATTTATATTCGAATTCGAATTAGACAACTCATGAATAAAATAGTCTATCACGCAAAGCAGTTAGTTACCTATGATGATTAGTATCGAATTCAAATACTTAGGATTATTCAAAAGTACTGGCGAAGGTTCGTTTTTTTTAATAAATAAAGAGAGGATCTTTCGCGCTACCTTTCTATGCTTACTGATCATTACTACACTAATATTTTAATAAAAAAATTTCGATAAGAAGTATTTTAGTTGAAAACCAGCTGGTACCATTTAGATCATACTGAGTATGGCATAAAACATGAGACACTTTTGCATTTCATTTAATTATCACTCAATATGTGATAATAAAAAAAAAGAAAATATGCCAGAAGATGCAGCGTGAAAAGCTCTACAGTTTATAAAGTATCGCTTATTTTATAGTCGCGTTTTTTGTTTTAAAAATAGACAAAACACTGAGTTACCTAGTCTCAATGTGATGAAAACGAGTTTTTTAATAAAATAAAATAAATTCAGGTTTTTTTATCTTATCATTATACAATCGTTCTTCATAAATTGTAGAATTCTTCATGCTGCATCTTGCAGTGTATTTTAATTTAAAAAAACATCAAGTAGTAAAAAGATGAGAAAGCAAAAAACGGAATGCACCTTTTACCAAAAACAATAACCTCGTTTTCGCAACGTTGAAATTCAATAGCTCAGTGTTTTGTCCATTTATAAAATAAAAAGTACAACTAGAAAATAAGCGGTACTTTACGAAACTGTAGAGCTTTTCACAACGCACCTTTTGATATATATTTTTTTTTTAATACAACATATAATGAGGTAAGAAAGTGGAATGTATAAATACCATTCCATTGCGAGCTAAATGGTACCACCTGATTTTTAATTAAAATATTTTTTTATTATAATACTAGTTTAGTAGTGATCAATAAGCATAAAAAGATAGAGGGGCAGATGCTCTATCTAAGGTATTTTCCAACATTTTTTTTATTTGTACAATTGAGTCAGCAAGGAAATGATATTAACTTGTATGAATCAAAATCATTGTGAGATTACTTATTAACTTTGACGTATATCGGTGATCAGTTAAGTGATCTTCAAACTCATCTAAGAACCTATTTTCACAAAGAAAATATTCTTTAGGTGAGATGCAGACAAGATTGAAGGGTATAGATCTTGATAACATATGTTGGGTACTTTGAACTGCATCAGATGCGCTAAAGAGAAACGAGCTATTTGAAGTTCTCGTATATAGAAAATTCTCAAAGAGAATTACGAGATAAAATATAATTCATACGTCTGTCAGCCAATTTCTTTCATATTGTACTTGTGTCAATAAACAATTGATTCATTTTCTATTTCAGATAATTATTAATATTTCGATTATCGATGGACAAAGATACTTTTTTTCCTGTTTTGTCCTATGGCGAAAAAATTATAGGGAAATATCAGGATACGGGAGATTATCAAGGAAGAAAAATAATTGCAATTCTAACCAATTTTCGGTTACTCATTCGTTGGAAAGCAACATTTTATTACTTCAATATTTCGCAATATTCTTCGATTACACTCGATTCGATTCATCGGATCGACGATAATGGTCGTGAACCGATTATAAAAAGCTTTTTGATATCACTTCTACTTATAGGATTTATAGTAGCCGGTTTTGGATTTTTCTTTGAACAAATTTGGATTCTAGTCTTGAGCATTTCAATCATAATAATTGTTGAGGTCTCTATCATCATTTTACGTGCCTGTTATAAGAAGAAATTCGTTACATTGAAAGGTTCTTTTGGCTCGGAAACGCTTAGATTCGACAAAACGACAGCTAGAAAGTTCGAGAAACAATTAAGTGAAATGATTCATCAAAGACGAATTCAAGATTTTATTCAACAAAGCCAATACCATGAATCAGCACCATCTATACGTCTTATCGAAAATGAGATGGAACGAATGACAACACCAAGAATCTATGCATACGATCCGTTATTGCATGTTTAATCAAACAATAGATCACATTAACATTTGCATTCTTAATTCATTTTATATACATGTTTGCTCATTTTTCTAGTGTGTCAGTACACCTATTCAAAAAGCGAATATGATTTGCCTAGAATATACTTAAGGGTCAATATCAAGTTTCTAAATGTAAAACAATTATCAACCTAAATATAGAGGAACATATGAAATGAAGTTGAATGAGAACACAATCACTGACATACTGAGCCCTGAACGAGAAATGTTCATATATTTACTGAGCTATAGACTCTATCTAAAAGTCTGTTAGAATTATAGACGAAAAATTTTACTATTTATTCATGCAATAAATCTTTTGATATTAAATATTTTAGAGAAATTTAAATACCATTGTACGAATTTTTAGTCAACCCTAACAATGGAGGTGTGTGTAATGTAACTCAAGAAGACAGGACATATTCGGGTCAAATTAAAGGTCTCATTGCCAAACTAACAAGGTTAAAATATTATAGCTGCTGATGGGTTGCCTAGAGGGAGATATTTGAATTTTAAGTTTTGGTATAAAATAAATCAGAAAAGGTTTTCTTCACTATTATAAGGATGGAACATAAGGTTATTCCGGTCATATAAAAGAGCATCCTTGATAACCTAAGGTTGACCCGAACAATACTATATTTTGTCTTTTTAATAGCAGATTTAAATTTTTTAATGGCTGATAGAAAACATCGTTTCCATAAGCTACATAAAAAATTCACTCTGCTATTGTAAGGGAAAAACATAGTGTTGTTCGGGCCATATGAAAGAGGATCCCTACAAACCCTAGAATCGTCCCGAACAACACCATGTTTTGTCTGTATAATAATGAAGAAAAGCTTTTCTGATTCATCTTATACCAAAACTTAAAATTCAAATATCTCCCTCTAGGCATGCCATTAGCAGCTAATATTTTAACCTTGTTAGTTTGGCAATGAGACGTTTAATTTGACCCGAATATGTCCTATCTCCTTGAGTTACATTACACACACCTCCATTGTAAGTAAAATTTCTCATTATTTTATCTAAATTGTTAGAACAACAAGTAATAATGCAGATACTTAATTATCTGTGAAACGTATATATATGATATATGAGATCTCGTTCATTCTTTACACTATTTTACAAAAAAATTCATAATTGTTACAAATTTTACAAAGAGTATATGAAAAATGAAAAAGTTTAATTTTCTATTTTTTTTTCAAACTTGAACGAAAGCAATTAAGACATTGGTATTAATAATATACATCAAGGTCGTTACAGGATATAATGGTTTAAAACCCTTTCTCATGGATCGAAGCGAGACGACGATACTGATGCATTATTGATCACACAATATTTATTTCGAAAAAGTGTTAACGTCATACTAAGATAAGCTGATATTTTCTTATATTGACTAAACATCATATGACCACCTGCAGAATAATAAAAAGGTTGTCACCTGGAATTTCCACAGACTCCGCAATGATACGAGGTTTTAATAAAATAGTTAAGATAAAGAAATTTTAATATACGAAATATATCTTATTTTCTTTTTTCGAAGAATAGAACGAGAAAAAAAACACATGTTATGCTGAATTGCTTCATTCTATAATAAAAGTACTTCTATCAATACATGTTGACATAAATATCTGTAAAAACAAGAACATTTTTACTTTTTTGATCTCAAAGTTTAATTCATGATATTAAAACAAATATTTTCAAAATAAAAAAAGAAAAGAAATATTTATTCAAATGAATATAATATTGAAATATATATTTGAATCTGAATAATCTAGAAGGTCATGCGGTATCATAAAATAGAATGTTTTTTAATACTGATGGTGCACTTTGTATTTTTGATAAGTACATGACAAACGAAAAAAGAAATGCATATTATCACGCGGTGAATGTATGCATAAATGATGATGAATTTTTTTCTATAAAAGTATATATAAGAATAAAATAGTATTTAGAATCAAACAAAAATAAAAGCATTGTAATAATAATGGATTATATTGAATTAGATGAAACTTTAAAATTATTAAATGGTTTAGATAATGATTTATCTAAACGAAATAATATAATTAATTATATTAAAGAAAATAATAAAATATCAATATTTGCTTATGGATCATTATTATGGAATCCAATTGAATTTATTGATGAAATAATTACTAATTGTATACTTAAACAATATCGAAAAGAATTTTTTTGTGAAGATTTTATTTATCGTGGAACAAAAAATTTTACTGGTTTAACAATGGGATTAGAAAATAATTTCAATGATTATGTTAATGGATCATTATTTACTTCATATAATAATAAAATAATATCATTTATTAAATCATTTGTTAAAAGAGAAACACCAATTGATTATAATAATACAAAAATGGATATATATACATATGATTTTGTAAAAATTTTAATGCCGGATAAAATCAATACATGTTATGCATTAACTTGTATTGTTAATAAAAATAGTTTATTTTATTTAAATAATAAATTAACATTAGATGAACAAGCATTTAAAATTAGTCAAGCTATTGGATTAAATGGAACTAATTTTGAATATTTAGATAAATTAATTAAAATATATATGAAATTTAATATTAATGATTCATCAACAGAATATTTTCAAAATATTTATATTAAAGTTATACAATATAAACAATCATTAAAAATTTTTAATCATATATGGATTAAATTTTATAATAAATTAAAACATTTAAAACAAAATAAAACCAAAAAAATTATTTTATTTAATAAATGTAATTAAAAATATTTATTAATATATAACAGTTTGTTTTTTCATGTTATTATAGTTCAGATAATTATATTTATTATTTGTATTTTATGTAAATAAATATATATTTATCATAATAACACAAAATTTTATTTTATTATATAGAGTGTCTTATACGTTTTCAGGCGTTAGAAAATGGATTTATAGATGATATATTATTAAATAACATTTTTGTTTATAATAATGAAAAATATAAACATGAGAATATCATGATAAATTTTTCGAAATCGACCAATATGATGCATGACATATTTTGCACATTTCTTGGTGTAGGCAAATGATAAAATTTTGAATTTTGGTTTCAAAAGATACGTCGTTTAAAGCTCTACAAAAATGTCAAAACAAATACTTATTCACTTATTTTAATGGTTTACTTGGTACTCGAAATGAACAATCCATACGATAGTGCTAAGTCCCATTGCACTGAGTATAATAAAAATATTTCGAAAAATTTCTTCTTGTGCAATTATGGTTTGTTAGCAACAGATTTTGTAGAGATTTCCATAATGCATCTTTTAAAAAAATTTTGAATTATATCCTTTTCTCAAGCTCAAATATATGTAAAAGAAAAGTTTTCGAAGGTTTTTGAATATGCTCAGTACGATGGGAATTGGCACTATCGTATGAGTTATTCATTTCGACCGTAAAGTAGACCATTATACCAACTGTGTAAGCATCTGTTCTGACATTTGCTATAGAGCTTTAAACGGCGCATTTTTAAAAAAATACTTCAAGATTTTATCATTTGCCTACGCTGAAATATGTGCAAAATACGCCATGCATCATATCGGTCGATTTCGAAAAGTTTATCATAACATTCTCATGTTTATATTTTTTGTTATTATAAGCAAAGATGTTATTCAATAATATGTCATCCGAAAGGTCATCGCGAGTACTTGAAGCTTATATAGAAACATTATGATTAGACATTGTTCTATATATACATATAAATCAATTTTGTCACGCCTCTAAATTTATGAGACTTCCAATATATACTAATAAGTTCCTTCTTCTATTAAAAGCTCTCTTCGAATTATTAATGTGAGAGATATATTGGAAGATTTCTTTATTTTGAAAATTTCATGGAAATTTTTAGAAACTTATGTAAGTATTTTTATAGTAAAAATAATCAAAAGTAGGATACTTGAATATGAAACTTGTTAAACTCTTAATTTTTGATATGAAAATTATTCAGAACATTCTGAAAATCTCAGAGATCGCTAAAGTGTTTTAAAATAGCATTTGCATTAAAACCTTTGAAAAATAATGGAACTTAATACTTCTCCGTAAAACTTTTGAATACATGAATATTTTAGAAATCTCAGAGCTTTCCAAAACGGAGGAGGAATATTAGTCTATTCAGTTGATTTGGTCTTAGGTTGTTTCATTTGTGAACACTAACGGAAACCAGTAGATTCTATTAACTCCGAATGAGTCCACTGATTCCGAGTAATTTTAAATGATTTTATACAATTTCATATGGCGCATAGGCAAGGAGAAAAAGACTATTCGAGCATTCGTATCCATTTGCACCCTCGTCTACCTATTTTAGAGTAGATACTTAGATCCTCAAGTCTTTTTATTTGGGAACATCTTGGGTTGTCATGAGCTACTATTGAAAGGTACCTTTAGGTCCTCATGAACTGCTATTTTGAGATATTTTTAGGACTTCATAGGCTCTTATACAAACATAATCTTAGATTCTCATATGCTAGTATGTCGATGCACCAGTTCCAATCCTTATAATTGATTAAAATTGATTGAAATTGAAATCGATTTAAATGAGCTGAAATTGATCATGAAGGTTCGATTTACCTAAACTTGCAAATGAAATCCTAAGAATTGGTATAGAATTAGTCCAAAACTGACTGAAATTGGGCCGAATTGACTAGAATTGGTATGCAATTGCTCTGAAACTCACGAGAATTGTGCCGAATTAACTACAATTACCAAGATTTTATATGCATTATAGCTAGCTCAAATTCATTTAAGACAGTTCTAGATCAGTTCCATACTAATTCTTATCATTTTCAATTTTAATTCCTACCAATTCCGGTGATTTCAAGCCAAGAATTGGAATTCGAATTAATTGGAATGGAAACTGATGCGTCTGTAGACTAATCATTAGAGATACTCTTAGGCACCCATTAGGATGTACCAGTTCCAATAGGCTGAGTCCTCATGAGCTACTCTTTAAAGATATCCTCAAGTCTTCACAGGCTACTATTTGAAGGTATTCTAAAGTCCTCATGTTCTATTATTTAGAGACACCCTTAGTTCATCATATACTATTATCTGGAAATGCCCTTAGGTCCTGATGTTATATTAATCCTTTCGTCATCTGTTGCTCTGCAAGAAAAACAGGGTGAGGTTTTCTTCTATTGTGATAGTTATAAGTTTGCGCGTGTGCTCTTTTTGCAATACTTGTTTTTCATGTTGCCATTATGATTCAATTAATGCACAAATAAAAAAATCTTAGAATTTATACAGAGTTCCGATGCGAAAACGGATATATTTTATGTTCTGCGAGAGGAATATGCAGTGATCCATTAACTATAAAGCAAGGATCTTGCATTTTGAGAAGATAGATAGCTCAGACTGCTGACTATTATAATAATCTATATCGTAGGATTCTACACTGGCATTGTTACTCAGGTATGATGAACTCGTGCATAATAGGTATCAATTATACTTCAGTTTCTTCAGGAAACTATATTTTTCAGTGAAAGGTTTATGCATATTACCACAAAAATCAGTATAAATTTGGACCATTTGGTTTCTCACCTGTACATAATTTCCTCGCAAGAAAAAATCTAAGAAGTCGGTGTTGTTCCATACGTTGAATCTTTCCAGTACGTCTAAAGCAGCTATGATATATTCATACGGACTGAAATATATTTTTCCGCACTCAAAAGGCAATAGTGTTTATGATTTTTCTGTTGACAGAAAACGTATAGAAAGCAAACCAATTGAGACATAAAGGCAATCTATAATTAAATATTAAGAAATAATGAGTTGATTTACCGATCTCTAAAAGTATCTGTTCTATGGTAATTTTGGATAGCTGGACTCCTAATATGTTTGAAACTCGACAACCTTGGAACTGCGCTTCTGTTTCGTATGAGCTTCTATTATACAGTGGATTAATATTCTGTGAAGAGATATTGATGAGACATAAGAATCGTAGAATACAGTCGTACAATAACATATGAGGACCCAAGGATACCTCTAGATAGTAAAGCTTGATGACCTAAGGGTACTTCCAAACAATAGCCAATGAGGATCTAAAGATATCACTAAATAATAGCATGTGAGGACCCAGTTTGCCAGTTCCCAATTGGAACTAGTGCATTCCTATTTGCATCCATTCTGATTAGTCTTTTCCCCTTGATTTCGCTACTGATGAAGTATTTATTTTATGATAATCACAATTACAAACTCGAAGAAAGCCTGCAAGATAAAAATCGGCTGTTAACCGCCGATTTTATGGATTAATAAGTAAGCGGATAACTTTTTGTGATGAACTGCAGGAAAATATCAATTTTGACGATTTCAAACGTCCTTTTTAATGTAACTTCATATGTGAAAAAGTATCGAAAAAATTGGCGATTAAAGTGCCAGTTTACTCATTTGGTAATTGGCCCTCTTTCGCCGTAATTATCACAATAAGCTGCTGGTTTTTACGCATACCGCGATTTACCGCTAATAATGATCCGATTTTTATGATATGGGAAGCTTCGCAGCTATCCCAAGGGGGAAAAAGCGCAACTCCAATAGTACACTATAGTACACAATTGTTATTTCACTCGAACTCTAAACATTTTTTCCAGCATATTCCACTGATACTCCAAAAAGAAATTTTAAATACTATTGGGGCGTAATTGGAGTACAATTGGAATATGTATTCCTGGAGTTGCGCTTTATCCCCGTCGAGCTATCGTCAATATATAATGTTCATTTCACTACTACATCATCCAGTTATATTGTTCTTTTCTTTTGCAAGTTGCTATAAAAGGAGAAAGACTCTCATGTATTTTTTATTTGGTCTAAGCAATAATGATAATGTCTTTTCAACTACTTCAATAAGAGAATATCTGTTGTTGTTAACTTTCTCCGTTCGTTGATTTCATTTACTAACTGCTTCTTAACAGCTATTCATAAAGAAAAAAAAAAAGAAGACGACGCCAAGGCATTGCATTTTTAATTACTGCTCATATGAAAAAGTATTTCTAGGAAAAAAATTCTTCAATATGATAATTTATTTTCCACAAAGAAATACATGCATCTTTTATTACTAACAGTATAAAGAGAAAATCGTTTAACAGCAATCCATTTTATTTAGTTTCGCCTATGTTACTGTTATGACGAGAAAAAGTTTTTTCCTGAGAGATATTACTTACCCCAACAGAGAGAGAGAAATAATTACAATTCTTACTAGCCTACCAAAAACAGTCATAAAAATAATGCATCTCGCTTGCTCTTTCATATATGTCAGTGTTTTCAAGTTCATATAGTAATACTAGGCTACTGTAAGTCATATTTCTTATTTTTCCTTTATCAGCGTTCGTTTTAGATCCGTCATTCAAAAACCTACGTGCACTTTAATAGAGTCTACCATCTCAGCAGCAATAAATGTTGCTATATCTGAGCACGCCGATTTCTTGAAAGGCAGTACTGATGAGACATTTATTAATTTTTGTAGGTAATTTTATTTTGAGTGCAATAGCACTGTTACCGAATAAACTGATATGATTATTTTATAACTGTCAGGCAATATATAAGGTTTTTTTAAAGCTTGCTGAAATTATTTAATATAATAATGACATTACAGATAATTTTACTATGCTTTATTATTTTTCAAACGTTTGAGTCAACGATCATTTCTAATTAATGTTGATGTTACATTGGTGGAAATTTTGTTGGCTGTTCTTCTACATTCTATTCGGGCAATTTAATCTCAAGCATGCAGAAGAAACTTGGCCACTCTTAAACTTTTCTAGCATACAAATATTGGGCGTTTTTTCAGACAAACCAAATGCATCTGAATCCGAAGCTTTAACATATTCTATTCAATCTCGTGCGATGTTCCAAGCAGCAATGGTACTTGCTTAGCAGTATAACATTACTGTTCAAGGTCAATTCATTGGTTGGCAAATAGTACAAACAAGTGGAGATATAATAAGTGCTCTAAGTAATACGTGTCAAGTCATATCTACTTCGAATATCGTAGGTATTATGGGACCAGCATTGTCAAGAGAAGCTCATGTTATTGCTCCCTTTGCCAAATCAGTTGGTATTCCTGCGGTATCGTATAGTGCAACTGATCCTGAATTATTTAATCGAAATGCATATCCTGCTTTTTATCGTACAATTCCTTCAGACAATGCAGCTGCATTAGCAATCGTAAAATTATTTATTCGATTTAAATGGATATCATGTATTGTTATCTATCAAACTGATGCATTTGGATCTGGCGGTGCAGATGCAATTAGCAAAGCATTTAATAATAATGGTTTAACAATAAGCGAAACATTGGCATTTGATATAACGACGTTCAGTTTTCGTGGTGATTTAAAAACTATTTTATTGAGCCTTTCAACTCGAATTGTACTAGTATGGGCAGATACAGTATATACAACTTTTATTTTGCAACAAGCAATTGATAATGATGTTTTGGGACCACAATTTCTATGGATATTAAGTACAAGTATCTCATTAACTTCTTTCAATAAAACATCATTCGAAAAGTTAATTGGTATACTTAGTTTAGAACCTGTTGTTGGAAATGTAGTTGATGCACCAATAAACACAACATTGTTAAATGCTACATATGATATTTGGCAGAAGTATGAACGAGAAACATTTCCTGGACCCGGTCAAGTAGATATATATGCACTCTTTGCATTTGATGCCACTTGGTTATTGATTCAATCTTTGCAACAACTTTGTTCAACGAATACTAATAGTTCAATTTCATGTCTCTCAATAATAAATGCTTCATTATGCTTTAATCGTTATTTACAAAATGGGAATTCATTATTTAACACAATTAATACCATTGAATTTCTTGGTATATCTGGTCCAATACACTTTAGTATTAATAGCACAGATAGAATTAATGGAGCTTATTATGTTGTAAAAAACATTCAACCATTATCTAATAGTTTAAAATTTTTGTCAGTTTTGGTATGGTCTGATTCTAATGAATGGACATTATCATCTGAAGGTAATACTATTTTGTGGCCAGGCAGTTCGTTAGCATCTCCTACTGGTATCGCTGGACTTTTTGGTGTAAACTTACGAATTGGTGTAATTAAATCATCTCCATATACAATGATAACAGATAAAGTTGGACAAAATTCTACAAATTTAATTGGTTTTGTTCCTGATCTGATCGACATTTTAAAGACTCGTATGGGATTTATTCCTAATATAATTTTAGCATCATCCAATGCAACCTATAGTGGAATGGTTACGGCAGTAGCAAATGGTATTTACGATATTGTCATTGGTGATCTAACTGTAACTTCTAAACGAAAAGAAATTGTCGATTTTTCAGCTGCAATATTTGATAATTCTGTACGTGTCGTTGTTCGACAGGCAGTTTCTGATAATGTTGATCTTTTCTCGTATCTAAAACCATTTTCACTTAATCTTTGGTTAGCACTCTTGGCAACTTGTATTTATGCAGCTATTTTAATGTGTCTGTTAGAACGACGAGAAAATGAAGCTTTGAGAGATCAATCACTTGTTGCTTCAAGTTCCTTGAGTATATGGTATTCTTTTGGTACGCTTATGGGATATGGTGCAGATTTTCAAGCAAAAACAGCTGCTGGACGAATAATAACTGTCGGTTTATATATATTAAGTTTGATCTTAGTAGCAACGTATACTGCAAATTTGGCATCTAATTTAACAATATCAAGATCGAAAACTGTTATTTCTGGAATTGATGATATTAAAAATGGTAAATTACCATTTTCTCGTGTTGGAATTATTACTGAATCGTCTATCGAAGATTATTATTTACGAGAAATTTCTGATAATGTTAGAAATTTTTATCCATTAAAAAATGAAACTGATTTGTACAATAGTTTACTGAATAGTATCATTGATGCATCAATTATGGATATTGGAAATTTAGAATATTCGATTAATAAATTTTATTGTAATTTAACATTAGCTGGAACAAGTTTTGCTGCAAGTGCATATGGTATTGTTGTTCCTAAACAATGGATTTATTTGCGATCATTAGATATCAATATTTTATCATTAAGAGAATTAGGTGTTTTGGATGACTTAAGACGAAAATGGTTCGAAGGAAAAACTTGTTCTGATTTGCCAACAACTGATTCAGTTACCAGTATTGATTTTTTTGCAATTAGTGGTTTATTTCTCACTTTTGCAGTTATTACTGGATTAGCATTACTACTATTCATTTGGAAGAAACGATTAGCTATTAAATATTATTTCTATACTAAAACCCATTCAATCCAACCTAGACCCAACACCGAACCACTTTGAATCTTGATTCAGATAATTCTCATTCATTGGATCTGAATTGGAATAAACATTTGATGTATATAAGAATTTGTTTTTTTGCTTTCTTATCAATATAACTCGTTGAAAAGTAAAATAAATCCTATTAATAATGAAATAATTGCTCATTAGAAGCTGTTTGTTAAGAGTACGAGTTGTTTAAAATTTCCTAATAATATCATTATTCTATTGATAAAAATGTATGAATTTACTTACTTGTCACACACAAAAAATTTTCTTAAGTATATTCGTAGGAATAATATAGTTTTGACGAAGTGTATCGATGAATACTAATACTTGATCGAATGTATAGATAAAAACATTAATGTTTATCAATTTAAAATGAACTTTAAACAAAATGTATTAATTGATTTACTTGCTCTCAGGGATGCACAGTTTCGGTTCCATCTCAGACTTGTGCGTTGACTTCAAAAGAGTATCTTTTTTCTTGATTTTTCATTTAACGGTTTTTTTTGAGGTTTTCAAGTAATAAGAAATATGAAAAGAAATGAATAACAAGTGAAAATTATCAAATGTAGAAGATCAGAACTGTACTTGACAAATATTAATTTAGTTAATATTTCTTTTGTGAGATATCCTCTATGTAGTCGTATGACGAAAACACTTGCTTAAAAGACGCTGATGCGGCAAATACACATAAAAATGGAAAAGCAACAAACTGAAGTATGAATAGTTTTTGCTTTTTTGAAAGTAAGAGTGTCGTCATCAGATACTTCTTTTGAGAAAAGAAAGGAGAAACGAAAAGAAAATCATAGAAAAATACCTGATAGAAACAAAGAAATAAAACGAATATATATGGAAAATACCATTAACATAACTATTTATTCTAGATCAATCTAAACAGAATGAGAAAAATTTGTAGTCGGAAAACAGTTCCGAGCTTCGACTCCGGCTTCGAACCCGAAGCTGCCCATCCCTAACTTGCTCTTATCTTATATGATCATCGAGAACACAATCTTACATTTTCACGTGAAATACATTCACTTTTGGAAAATTATTTTCAAGGATTGACTTACATTAAACTTAGACCATAAAGTAGTAACAAAACGACATAAATTAATTTTAAATATTTAAGTGACGTTGAGATTATTCCTAATAGAGAAAAAAAACACTTTTCTTTTATGAAAATATCAATATTGCAATGGTTAAATGCACATAAATTCCAAATACTATTGATCATCGATTCAAAATAGATTTTTTAACAATATAAAAATTGAAAAAGGCATGAACACAAGATCAAATAGGTAAGACAATGGCATTTGTCGACGGTTTTCAATAATGTATAACATATGTATAGATTAACTAATGAAAGTAATCATACGCAAGTAAACTCGTTAACCTTTTGAAACCCGAATTTCATGAACCTTAGCATATATGTTTGGACTGTAGCGGAAAGACTACAATAAAATTTTTAAGCCCTATACTATAATGTTTGAGTGATATATTCATCAAATAAGAATCAAACATAGTTCATTTTGTGTAGAAAATTTCTCGATCCAGGCTCGTACTATATGTTTTCATTGTTTTTTGTTTCTCTAGAACATATCAGGATGCAGGGCATTATAGTAGACATTTTTTTAAATTCGTATTTTTTTAGCTGAGAAAAGAGATCACAAGCTCAATGACATAAAAACTGCGCCAAAAATGGATGTCTAGTTACATAAATATCTGTACATGCAATATAGATAAAGCTTAATTTAAGAGAGGGACTCTATAGTACTCTGCACCTTGATATATTCTTGAAGAACAAGAAAAAAATTCAAATATATCAAATAGGTCTGGACAGAAAATTCTTGGCTACTAGATCAAAAACTCATAAACCGAGAAAAAATGAAAAAAATGTTTCGTTTTTTAAGAAAAAAAAGCCTGTTTTTCCAGCAGCTGATTACATAAATCTTCAAAAATTTTAGCCAAAAAGCAGGTGTTAGATTGAAACCCGTATCATTTCTAAAAGTTCTAAAGACGAACTATTTTTACACATATTTATCTCAATTTTGAGATTTCCGACAAAAATTGACGTTTTTTATGAGAAAGGAGAGGGAGTACCACGAGAAGCTTACTGTTTGCGTAGATACATACGTATGTGATCTATCATATCCTGAAATAGCGATCCTCAAAATTTTATAAAACCCAAGAAAAGAGCCTGCTACGGCTTGAGCTCAGAAATCGGCATAAATAAAGTCAAGCCGCTCGGCAATATAATACGATATTCCACAAGCAAACAATGTCGCAAAAAACTTGTTCACCTATAGGCTTTATGGTAAAAAAAAATGATCGTAATTCAATTCCGAAATCGTGCTCGAAAACTTACCGTTCAGTATATTAAAAACCTTCCAAACGGATCACGTCTGACCAAGCGCGTATTTTTACCACATATACATACATATGTATCCTGATTACTGTAGTAGTGTTGACTCATGAAATCTTTCCTAAGGTATATTAGAAAGTGCCCAAAAACTCGAGGTCTCTAGGCGGAAATTCGGTTTTAGATATCTGTATTACATTTTGACGAAAAACTAAGGTGATATTCGGAATCAGCGCATTAAACTACGTCAACTTTTTCAGAAGAACATTCGATGACAACTATTAGTCTATTGTCATTCAGTTGCGACTTCATAAAATACTTAGACTTAATATCATGTATGAATAGATTATCGCATTTTTTCAAATAAATGTCATTTTGTATTCAGCATTGAATATGAAAATTAAAGAAAACTTAGATTTTTCAAAAAATCAGCAGATAATATTGGAAATTATTAGATTTAATATGTTTTCACGGATACATTGAGTTACTTTTTTTCATTAACCTCTGTGTATTTATCATCAAAGATAGACTAAGAATATTGTCAAAAAATTTATCTATTTTTTCTTTCTAAATTTTTTAAAAATGATCAAAATATAATCCCATTAATCAGCTTTAAAAAAGAAAACTTTTAATATAAGCAATATGAATGTTTATCTATTTAAAAAGATTAAGCAATTTATTAAGTTTTGCGAAAAAAAAATCTATAATGAATAGTTTTGGTTAATGACTCTGACATATTTAATAAATAAAATATTACGACTGATTTAAATATTTATATTTTCCATCACCTCGAACTTCAAATGAATCTGTTCTTTGAACAGTATTAAGACCAATTAATCGATAATGTTGATCAATAGAAACTGCAGCAATAGGATGATCAGTTGTACCAACATTACGTACAGATGACATTTGAACATCTGCATTAAATTTAAAACCCCAAGCAACATAAACACGCGATGGAATTATAGTAACATTATCTAAATATAATTCTTTCTTATGTAAATTTCCACTATGAGCAAATTGAAGTGTATATTCAAATTGAACAATTTGAAGACCAAGACGATTGTAAATATTTACAGTATATGAATGTGAATTAGCTGGAGATGACCAACCTTGAAATTTATATGGGTCTTGAATCTGTGTAGGAGAAAAACTTCCATATGTACCACGAACATCGACCTGAGCTCGGCTAGAATAATTCAAATATTTTATTCATTCAAATATCTCTATGTGCAACCTAGACAAATATTCTTACTGAGAATCAACAAAAGACCACACTTTTTCAGCCGTTTTTATCACCTCCATCGGATTAAGGGAACTCATAGAAGGTACCTTTAGCAAAGATCTTGTTTGAGCTTCATCCGTAGCCGCTTCACTTCGATAAATCTTTGCACTTGATTCTAATATAGGATGCTGATCCATCATTACCATGACTAAAGAAGCTTGTGTTTGAAAGTTGTTATTTATACTCAAATGAAGGCATAAGACAATACCAATTATAATCAACAAAACAATCAGAACAAGTATCACAATTGCCGATATTAACCAAGCAGACATATCTTAACACAATTATAATCAAATCTAAAATGTAAGATAAACGATGAAGAAGTAAACAGCACTTTTCTCAATATTTCTTTCATTTTTTTTTATTTGCATGATATTGCGAAGAAAAAAATATACTAATGTACCGTTAAAATAATAAATAAAAAATGATTCTTCCATTACATTCTTGTTGGAGAAATTAGCGAGTAATTGAAAAAGTTAAAAGACATACATAACGAAAAAAAAATATGTGCCATCGTCACGATTCATACATAGTAACTTAATTATACAGTTTACATATATATTATTAATGTGCATATTCTCTTTCAAAAATAACAACAAGCATATATCAAATTCATTTGAGTTTTACTAATTATTAACAATAATCCTTAGTTTTTCATTAAAAAACAGAACTAATACAGAATATGAGTAATATTCATTTCTTTGATAAAAAATTCAGTTACTGTTTCATGTGGAAATTCGAATGAAAATGATAATCTTATTACATAAAAGATTAGTTTTGATATAAAAGATTAAGAATTATGGACAAAATTGTAATTATACAGTCTAGAACATCCTTATAAAAACCAAACTTAGGTCATCAAACTTATCATATGAAGGTACCCTCAGATCCTAATGTCCTATCATATGAAGGCACGCTTGGATCTTCAACTACTATATATAAAGGGTATCTTGGATCCTCAAGTAATATATATAGGATACTCTTGGATTCTCAACAACTATACATAGGGGCGTGGGGTACCCTTGGGTCCTCATGTACTATAGGTTGGAGGTACCCTTGGGTCTTCAAGTACTATGTAGTGGGAGTGCCCATGGATTCTCAAATTCCTTCGACTGTAGTGAAGGTCATATGAAAAAAAATAGTTTATGGGTTTGTGTCAGGGTCAAAAAAATAGCCGAATAGAAGGTAAAAAAACGTTACTCTGAATTCTGAAAGGAAGAGTATTGGAAATGGAAATTGCTCGTCTGTTTGTTTGCTTTCTTGTTGGTCGAAATTTGGATTAACAGCATTTCAGAAGAGTTTTTCTCCACTAATTGTCGGACAAAACCTGATGGTTGCTTATTCTCTTGGCTGTAGAGATGATCATATAAAGAAAAGATAGTTTGTAATTTTGTGTCGGGGTTGAAGGTCAGAAAAAACGTCAATACTAAAAAATATTCTAAATGATGGCGTAACGATAGATCCTCAAGCGCTATACTATGTGGGGTATCCATAAGTCCTCAAGTCCTGTATTATGAGGATACCCATGGGTCGTTAAGTGCTATTTAGTGATTGTGCCGATGGGTCTTAATGTATTATATGATGAAGGTATCCATAGCTCCTCCCGTTGGATACTGTTGGGGCGCCCTTAGGTATTCAAGTCTTATATTATGGGAGCACCACTGAAGCGGAAGTCCAATATCGTAGATAAAGCTGTAGAGTCTGGGTTGCAACGTTATGAAAATCGATAGTGTAGTATATTAAGGCATATTCAAGAGTGAATTGCCTGATCTTAGATTTTGTAACTGAGAGATACGCATCTAAATATTAGAAAACGTGGTACAGTGAAGAGGCCTAGTTGATCATCAGCATCCATGTCACTGGTTTGTGAACAGTTTTGTGACCATCGATCTGTGATGAATTAATTTTGCCTTCTAAAGTACACATGACGATTGGATTTAAGTTGGAGGTGTGCACGTTTTTGGCTGTGAACTCAGATAAACAGACTCCCTCAGATTAAGAGTTTGATCGTTTTTTTTAATACTTAATTATGAGAATGATAAAAGTATAGAAACTGATACAGATGCAAAATGTGGTATTATCAGTAGCTGTTCGGATAAAGTGAACTAGCGTATAAATACTTCTAATCCTTCAGTCAAGGATTGAGCAAGTCACAATGATGAGCGTTATTTGTTAATATTATTGGAAATATTGAATAAACAAGTTTTTCTTCCAACAAAGTATCCTTAAACAATATTTCTTTAATTTAATTCATCAGTATATTTCTAGATTTGGTGATTGTTGTATTATATAATGAATATAATAAATTATGTATATATCATTCAAGACCAAGTTCTTTTGTACTTTCTCTTTATAACATTTTTCTGTCTTTCTATCTTTGTTTTTCTTCCATGAGTATTCAGTCAACATATCGTTGTGATTTTCCTTAGCAAAGATAAAAGAAATATTCATTTTTTTTTCAAAAATGTGTTGTAATTTATATTTTATTATAGGATTCATTAATTTAATCAATATGTTAACACACCCACAATCAATATATACCTGTTTGCACATAATAATTATGTGAATTTATTCAATAGAATCGATAAATCCCAAAAAATCAGCCCTCCTAGTTGCTACACAACTCAGTATAGACATTCATATGTTTAATGTGAGTGTAGTGAAATATAGACTCAGCCAACGAATCCTCATAAATGTAGAGTAAATTAATGATTCCTTGTAGGAAAAAGTTAAAAAAAAATAAAACTTGATAGTCTTTCCACATATGTCGGCTGATAGTTTTGTCATTCATAATTTTCATTTATTTTTTTTTATACAGTACACTTTCAATTTCCGAATGGCACAAAATAAAAGTAGAATCTTTCTTAATAAAAATTCGCTTTAAGCACCGATCAATAAAATATCTCTGAAACTTATTGGAAAAGATAATTGATAGGTCTATCTGATTCTATTCACAATAAAGTTTAGTTTGACAAAGACCATGTGAACGATTTTTTGAAGAGTTAACTAGATAGTAAATTTTCAATTAAATGTCTTAAAAGATGTAAGAATTTAAGATATCCCATTACCTCCAACGATGTTGATAAAGTTGAGCTCCTTCTAAATTTTCCAAATTCTTTCTGTCATATTACATCTTGTTGTGGATACGGTTGGTTAGAATACTTTTCTCTTTTTTCTGTTATTGTTGTTCTTTATTTTTTTCCATCTTATTTATGTTTCCATGCTGCACGTATTCTATATCTAATTTCCCTCTAATATTATTAAATTTATTTATTTATTTTCTCTCTTTTCTATGTATAAGCTCTCCTTCGCTCATAAAAATGTTTTTTTTTCATTTAATCTTGTACTGAAAGGAGCTTTGAATCCTAGTATTTACAAATAATAAACAAATCTTATTTTCTTCATATTAGATGATTATATTTTAGTCATTAAAATGAACACTCTTTAAAAAATTAACTTAAAAATAATTGTAATAACAATAAAAGTCCGACTCAATTATATTAAAAGTTTTTTTTTCTCCTGTAGAAAATTTGGATGTTAATTCAACTAGAAAAGACATGCAACAAAAGAAATTATTCATTAAAACGAAGCTGTTTTCAAATAATAACTGGAACATTTTCTTTATTTGAGCATACATCTTATAACTATTTGCAAAAACACTTGCAGACATATTTTATTTCAAACAAAAAAAAATTTTGTGCAAGTTTTTTTTGCAAACAGCTATATATATATAATATGTATTAAACAATTTGTCAGTTTTCTTTATTCAGATAAAAACCATTGTGAGATTTAAATAATGCCGGTAAGTTAATTAATCAAATAATGGACGATTTAGATTTATAATACAATTTCAATGAAAATTATTTTTCAATTAATCAAATAAGTTTTTTATTAAAATTTCTGAAGAAAAAAAAGAAGGAATTGTCTCGGGAAATAGTTTTTGAATTTAGGTTGAAATAATTCCATCGGTTGTCGATCCAAACAATATAAGGTTCTCATCAATTAATGAAATAATTATATAATCATTTATTTTTCTTTAAAGATACAGACTATTATCAAGAAAAGTCCGAATGATCATTCTGACTTGTGTATTTGGCATCATTATAATGATTATTGGAATTGTTATTGCCATGCGCCGAAAAGAATCACCAATAATCAAAGTCATTGGAAATACTACAATTGGTATTAAAACTTAATTTTAGTTGTAATTTTTGTTCTTATTTCCCTCTATCGATAAGAACAAAATCAAGTTTTTATAAAGAGCAAAATCTTTCGTGAAATATTTCAGGAACAACAAGTACTTCGATACGAACATCAACAAGTACTTCTATTGAAGTATTAACAACGACGCGAACAACAACATTGTCAAACATTTGTAAGCATTTTATCATGGCTTAAACTATCTTTATATTAATAAAAATTATTCTAGCAACATCATCATATCAATCGACAACATCCACGACATCAACTAGTGTTAATACTTCACCAAATTCCAATGCAACATGTATGAGAAAAATATTAGTTTATTGATATAATGAATATATATATTTGATTTAGATATTAATTGTAATTCATCAATATTTCAATCCTATAGATCATACGTAACACAAACTCGTCCATGGTCAATGAGTGTGGGTGATCTCAATGGAGATGATAATAATGATATAGTTGTTGTTAATAGAGGTAGTACAAATGTTGGAGTTTATCTTGGATTAAGTAATGGAACATTTCAAAATGGAACATCATTTGGAATTATCAGTGGTAGTGTATTTGTTACTATTGCTGATATGAATAGTGATAATAAAAGTGATTTAATTGTTGCTCAAGCTGTAAATAATTCCTTGGCAATATTATATGGTTATGGAAATGGAAGTTTTGATACAAGCATAAATTATGCCGTTGGAGTTTATCCATATTGGCTTGATATTGCTGATTTTAATTTAGATAATCAATTAGATATTGCTGTTGCTAATGATAGAGAGAGTACATTTATGATTTTAATTGGATATGGAAATAAAACTTTTACAAAAAAAGGAACATATCAAACAGGAAGTGGTGTAACAGCAATTGTTTCTCAATTTATTAATAATGATCGTTATTTAGATATTGTGATTAGTAATTATTATGATTATACGATAGATATTTTTTTTGGAAAGGAAAATGGAACATTTACAACTCAGATAACATATTCAACATCGGGTACACCATGGGGAATTGCTTTACAAGATTTAAATAATGATCATTTTATTGATATAGTTATTGCTAATTATGATTATAGTTCAATTAATATCTTATTTAATAATGGCAATGGAACTTTTCAACCAGGAATTCTTTATTCAACAGGTCTCAATCCAGTATTTGTTTCTGTTGCTGATTTAAATAATGATAATTTTAATGATATTATTGTTGCAAATAATGGACAATCTTCTTTAACTGCTTTATTAAATAATGGTTACGGAATATTTAATACAAAATTGTCATTAAATACGAGTGGACGTCCAGCAGCTGTTGTTGCTCATGATTTTAATCATGACGGAAAAATTGATATTGCTTCAGCTAATGAAAATTCACAACGTTTCGATGTTATGTTAAATTTATGTTAATATAATATTTTTTTTCATTCTTATTCATATCATAAACTTTTCTTTTTCTTTTTGGAAATAAATTATTTCCTTTCGCGAAGAAAAGGGTGATAGGGCGTTTGAATACGCCGACAAAAATGCTTAAAATTTGTCTGACTATCTGTCCTAACCAATCAGAAAACAGCTACGATTATATCGATAATATCAAGATGTAATAGTTTCTAAAAAATGTTCACTCTCAAGATCGATCGATACCATTAATTTTTTCTAAGAAAATAACGATTTGTTTCTCGAATTGAAGCAGGGATCATATAACATAAAATAAGTTTGTAGTTTTACAGGTATGTTTGTGTATTTATCCCAATCGGAAAATGGTGTCGCCTAGATTAATATTTAAAACTTGTCATGTTTCATAAGAGAACTCAACGAAGGGTTATTGAAGGTATAGAATTCGAATTTCGAGTTAAATTTGAGGTTAATATTAAGTAAATAAGTAATTTATATTTCTTTTTTTTGCTATTTTTCTTAAAAAGTTTGATTCAAGATAACCGAAGATCGATAAGTCAAGATTGAGTGGATTTTACCAAATAAGTAAAAATAAATAATATGAACTGTCTTCAGGAAAAAGTTACCAAAGATAATTTGCTATGAAAAACCCGAATATGAGGTGAGTTTTTTCATTATTATTAGTTAGCAAGTAACGATAAATGAATAAATCATAGTTTTTGATAAAACTTCAGTGACCATTAACAAGTAGGGAAAATCCGAATTCAGAGTGAATAAAAGCTTTTTTGATCTATTTCTGACCTTTTTTAGTGAACTCCTTGTTATTTTAAGCTTGTATTAAGAATAATCGAGCGTCATGAATTAATGTTCGACACTGATTCTAATAGAAATATTTTTCTTTGTATATTACCATCCGTTAGAGTTTTGAGTAAGATTTATACAGAAGTATGTAAAAAAAGGCAAAGTGACTGCTTAATGTCCTGTTGTTGAGTCTTCATAGATATCAATCTTAAAACAACATTCAAAATAGATGAAGATTTTTCCAAGGCCACAATGTAATGTACTCTATTGGTAGCCGTTTCTGAATAGTTTTCCGATTTTAATTCCTTATTGAGCATCTTCACAAGTGTCCAATAACTTTTTGAGAAGCATTTAAACGAGATGCATCCATTCAGTTCAAACTAAAACTAATATTGAAAGACATAGCGGTGTTAAATATGGAAACGACTAGTCGTTAACTTAGAACGTTATTTCAAAGCATAGTTTTGAAATAAGTCTCAAATAATTTAAGTGGAGTTTCCAAGAACCTAATTAATCTTATTTGAAAACAGATCCAACAAAATATTATATTGTAAAAATAAAAAAGAAATTGAAAACTACACAATGCTATTTGAATGTTGGAAGTTTTCGATTTCGTATCGATATGTTATGAATAAGCTATTTTTAGGCGCATGAGAATCCTAATGTGACAGAAGACAGTCAAAAAAATAAACCGTATATAGAAACGACTAGTTGTTGATTTAAAAAGTTTATCATAAATGCATTAAATGAGATTTGAGGTACCTTAATAGATTCTCAAATAACTCAATTCTTGAAGAAAAATAATTGTTTATTAGACATTTTATATAACAGAGCATACTGTAGCGTAAGCAGAAATAGGTATGTAGTCATGTCTGCTCAAAACTTTAAGAAGTTATCCAGAATTCTGTAGTTTAAAAAAAAGATTTTTTTTTCATGAAATTGTGGTTTGGAGTGATCGCCACCTGGTCATGCTACTGAACTTGATGAACAAACTGAAACATCTGAATCGCATATAATTCCGTTTTCTTAAAGAAACAGCCGTATAGCGATAAATATTGCGCTTAAAACGACATGAATGTTTGTCTCTCCGTTTTGTTCAAACAAGTTAGAGTTTAGGATTAGAAAATACGACGTTCGAAACCACTAAATATGGTCAGATATCTGTATAACACTTGATCAAACTTAATTGCAGATAAAGAACTCGAACTTGAGATTTGCTTGTTATTTACATATAAATCTATATAGGGATATTTCTATGAAACGATCATCCCTACAGTGGATATTTTGTTTCGTAGCTTTTATGGAATCAATGAGATTGAGATATAAGATAATCCAAATGAAAATTATTTTGAATGATAATCACACTAAATTTTCTTTCAGAAAAAGGTCAGCGAATCCGTAGGATGAGCGTTACTTTGTAAAAGAATCAGACACATAAATATATGGCATCGGTACTTAGGAAACAAATAATATTATGTGAGAGTAGATATAAAATATAGAATTTTTTATTTTTGTTAACCGTTTTTTTTTTCGATCGAAAAACTTTTTATCGTATTCTGTAATAAACATAGTATAGGATTAATTATTTCAATTAAGAAGAAGAGTATTAGGAGACAAAAAATATAATATGATATTCACTTATTGTAGTACTTGTTGTGAAGCCAATACTAATAATTTATATTCTTGAACTTCTTTTCTTTTTATTTTTATTTTCTTTTTCAAAATTCCTACAATAAAATATATTTGACAACAATTAAGAAAAATTCAAAGATAGATTAATCTATCAATAAATTACTTAACATTTTTATTCACTAATCGTTGAATAATATCAAAAGATGGTGACAAATTTTCTAAGAATGTATTCGATCTATGCATTTCACGCGTCATTAACATTATTATTGATCGTAACGGGTGCGCCAGGATTAATGGATCTTTCAGTATTATTAGCGATATCTTTTTCAATTTTCATCCGATTGGATTAATTTCTTTTTAAAAGATCTGCCATCTCGAGTTCTACAAATCTATCCATTTAATGTGTAAACTCATAGTACATACAAGATTTGAGATTATGAAAAGTAAAGATCTTCAAAACATCGTACTTTCAAAGTATTAAAATGGTAACAATCTAACAGAAATCTATCATGATTTAAATGGTGGCCTTGGTTTTAACAATTATCAAAAGGTGGTACCAGATGATTCATCGAACTGGCTCTATTCAATATCAAGTCCAGCTGGTGGTCCACATATAATCAGGACAAAAATGAATATTCAATAAGTGAAGAATCGCTTACGCCGAGAAAAAAGGGCATTAGCTCGACCACTATCAATCAAGCTTGGTATTTCTTCAACACGTGTCAGACGAAAATTAACAAACGATTTGGGACTAAAACTCTATAGTGATCAAAAGATAAAACGGAAACAGCTCGGAAGCTGGGTTCGAACAAAATTACAGAAAGAAGAAACGTTAATAATTCTCTTTTCGGATTAGAAGTTCTTTGACATCGATAGTGTCTATAATACTCAAAATGATCGAATGTGGGCAGTAAATCGCGCTGATGCCAGTGAAAAAGGTGGTATCAAGCAAAAACAAAAGTTCCACCAAACGTAATGGTATGGTTGGGCACCTATTCCATGATTGTTACGCCCTTGGTCATTTTGGACGAAGAAACTGTTGATCATAATTGTTGTATCGAAATAGTACTTCCCGTAGCCTTAAAATATGGGAATGAAGTTTTCGAAAACGACAGGATCTTTCACCAGGTTGATGCAAAGCTACACCAACATCATTTAAACACAACAATGTTGTCGGAACAATTTTCCATCATTTATTGACAGAGATTGTTGGTTACCAAATAGTCCAGATTTAAATTCTTTGGACTATTCAATTTGGGATGAACTTGTCAGCACTATTGATTGAGACAAAGTCAAGTCATAAATAACACTGATTCAACAACTGAAATCGTCTGCCAAAAATAACGCCGCGAATCAATTGTCTTTGAAAGTTGTGCTAGTTAGACTAATTGATTGCACCACATTTCTCAAAATGATGAAGAACATTTATGCTGATAAAAAGAGCAAGTTTTTCTTAGATCTTGACATAGGGAATTTTAAAAAAATTAGCGGATTCGATGAAAATTGAAAAAGTTATTGGCAAAATACCGAGAGATCTATTTAACTTGATGCACTAGTTACTATTACAGATTTTTTTATCAAATACGGATATTCAACGTGCTTAGGTACTTTTGATCGCAGTCATGTGAGCATCAATCGACCTTTAGGATTAGAATGTAATTCTTTTAATGATAAAAAAGATCATTCGATAATTTCTTTGACTGTCGTCAATCCTTCATTACAGTTCACTTTTTTAAATGTTGACACACTCGATCGTTCAAAGTTAGCTGAAGTCAATCAGCATGAAATCTCGATAAAAATTCCTCAATAATCCTAGTTTTGAATTCAAGAACCGAAATTTTACAATTACTTGTCTCAGTTTTTGACTATGTAGATCATAATATATATAAATTTGATTCGATAACAATTCAGCTACTCCTTTATTTATTATCTCAACAAACAACAAATAAATACAAAACACCGTTTGTTTTTTGTTAACGATAATGACACTTCAAATTAAATATTCAATCGTACAAATATTTAATCAGATAAACATTCATACAGATTTTAAATATATATTCAATGGGTAACACATTTTAAAAATGATCACTTGATTTTAGTAAGGAAATTGGATGTATTAAATGGAGACTAAAGTCAATACAAAGCAGTTTATCTGAGACCGGGATAAGAAAAAAGTGATTGTGCAGAACCCTATGTACAATAGCAATACTTCTCATAAATGAATAAATCATATTATATATTATGCCTACATCATGGAGGCATATTTAATACTCTCATTGGTTACTTAACTGGTAAGTGTGAACAAAGTTTGATTTATAGTGAAGATAATATTGCGTCTGTTTTGTCATGTGAATGGTGTTCTTCATACAGAAAAAGAAGAAAGGAAAAACGAATAAATTCATTGAAGCGAGACAAGCAAATAAGAGACGAGGCGACGATCAGTAATTATAAAAACACTATAAATCCCTGACTTATTTCATTGAAAACAACCATTTATTATTACAATGCAATTATATCTGCTTACCCTTATTTTGTTGATCAATATTTCAGTTGTTGATTCAGCAAAGGTTCAGAAGAAGGTCTGTTATTCTAAGAACATACAAAACATTGGCATAGATGCTTATATCTATGGATTTTCTTTGATCGTCAATGAAATAATTCGTGTACAATTTACTAATACTCCAGTACGTAATCCTTTTAGAGCTCCAATGGGTCAATTTTTGAATGCACGTGCTTATCCTACTGCAAGTTTTCGTGGTGTTGTAGCACCCAATGCAGATACACTTTACTCAGTTGCATGGATTGACCTTGACAATGAACCATGGGTTTTCTCACATCCTGATATGGGAGATCGATATTATCTTTTTCCTATACATACTCATTGGATGGAAATAATCGAAACGCCTGGAACACGTACTACTGGTTCAGCTGCTGCTACCTATGTACTCACTGGTCCCAAATGGAATGGTACACTACCATCAAGTGTTCAACAACGTATAACTAAGCAGATTAATTCACCCACGCGATATATTCTTATTCTTGGACGAACGTATGCTACTGGCACAGAAGAAGATTATGCTGTTGTTCATGCACTTCAAGATCAATACTTATTAGGACCACTTAGTGTTTTTATTAACAATGATAGCAATAGTTTTGCTAATTATACTCCACCATCATCTTTTAATCCTAATCCAGGATTTAATACGACAGATTCAGTGCGCAACATCATTCTTAATATGAACATTTCCACATATTTTAATATGATGGCATTACTTATGAGGGTAAATAGTTTGGTTATATTTATGATAAGATGATGTCCCAACTTTACAAAGGAATACTTCTTTTAGGAAGTGATAAGTTCTGAGTTTTTCGTTTCAAATTTCTGACAACATTTTATCATTGAATAATTACTTAAATAAAAAATAATTTTTAATAGAGAATTGAGTTAAAAGGATGATTATGTCTTGTAAATTCAATGTTGACAGAAAAAAATTTATCGATATTTTCAAATAATAATCTACGTAATTCAGTCGACAAATTTCAAATCATATTTTTTGTTTTTTTAAACTACTGATAAGTATTGTGTTCGAATTTCGATTCTGACCCTTAAAATAGGAGAAGGCTAAGAAATTATTTTAAAAGTACGATGCATTACAATTGTGACACTTATATTTTTGATTAATCTTATTTACAGGACAATCCACCATTTAAACAAGATAGTGACATTGTTAAAAGGATGGCTCAAATCGGTCTCATTCCAGGTCAACCATTCGACTGGTCCAAACTCAGAAGTTCTATTAGGGCTGCACTAGAATCAGTTCTTCTACTCGCTCTCACTAAAATCAGTGTTTCTCAAAGCGCAGCTGGTATTGTGCGAAATGGTTGGTTCATTCCAAACACAGCGAATTATGGTACCGATTATCTTCGTCGTGCATATATTGCTACCGTTCTTTGGCCAGGTAATTTACCTGAAGATGCCTATTATCCTAATACAAATGTCGATTCAAATGGCAGAAGACTATCAGGAAATTTTTCATACGTACTTCATTTTCCCAAAAATCAAACACCACCTGTCAATGCTTTTTGGTCAATCACTATGTATGATACAGACTTGTTCTTTGTGGACAATTCGTTAAATCGATACACATTAAGTCCTCGAAATCCCTTGGTTTACAACCCTGATGATGGTTCGCTTGATCTTTACTTTCAAAATACGCCTCCTACGGCGGACAAGCAGAATAATTGGCTACCAGCTCCTAAAGGACTTTTCATTGTTATGATTCGCTTGTATTGGTCAAAAGTCTCTTTTTTTTCGGCTAACAATGATACATGGATGATTCCATCAATTACAAGACTTGTCTAATAATACTATCTTATTCTTTTTTTTTCTCTTCAAATAATCTTAGAACGTAATAAGTATTTAAAAATATGTAAGGGTTTAGAAAAATGTCTCTAGTAGTTATATTTTGATTTTTTTTTTCTCATTCTAATAAATATTCTCAATCAGATCAAACTTCAAATAATAATCAATTTTGATTATATATCAGAAATTAGAATCAAAATTCAAACCAGAACTCAACATTAATCATCTCGGATATCATAAGTAGACATGAGAAAGATTTCAACTTATTTTCCAATAGATCTGGCAATGTAGATTCTTTTATCTATTACTACAGTAGTACACATTAGACCATCAATGTGATTTAACAGGAGTAATTAATTTCAAAAATGCGTTTTTTCTGGACCATCTTATGGATGGAACATTGCTTTTTTAGGGCATAGGATCAACGATTTTTCGATAAATTTATAATATCAATTCATCTTTAGATATATATCATGAACATGAAAATTTTTCTTTCCAGTTTTTTTAATCTTATTTTCCTGTTTCAGCAAATGACAATGTGGAAATTGTCTAATGAAACTCAAGATCAATTTTTAAATGTAACAGATGATCCAAAAACAAATTTGATAAAAGTAGAATAGTGAATCATATAGAAAGATTGTAGAAATTTAAGTTTCTCAAAGAAAAATTCAAGATAAAGAATAAACTATCAGAAATACTAATGCTGTTTAGAATAGTCTAGTAATGATCCCAAACATAATCTTATTTATGACATGTGAGTAAATAATAAAAAATTATTATATGTTATTATAAGAAAAATTAATTTTTTTTTCTATATATGATCATTTTAGTCATACAGCAAATGTTTCAAGAAAAACCTGTCGAGTCATGATGAACTATAATGTATTTATATTAAATTTGATTATATTTTGTTTTGGTATAATAACATGTTCAATTTCTTTATTAATATTATTTATCATTTCTGCTATAATCATATAAAACGAGAAGGTAAATTAACTATAATTCATTCAATTAATATTTATTTATTACTTTCGATTTATACATATATAATGATTTCATTCAATATTCAAACATTCTTAGATGATCTCTATGAATGGAACTTTAATCGATTTGAATGTAAAATTTTAGGATATTTTGTTTTTATTGTGCAAGGAAATTGCGACACTCGGAAGTGCTTACATAATAATGAAAGAAGAAAATTGAGAAAGTTAAGCTAAACGCAGTTTTATTAGAGCAAAGCATTTCACAGTTGCTAAAAATATAGTTGTGATAAATATTAGGTCATGCTTGTAAGGATATCAAGAGACACATAAGAGGTTAAAGAGAAAAAAAATATAAGAAAAGAAAAAAAAAAGAAAAACGAAAGGAAAGGAGCAGAGCGATAGAGAAAAAAAACTAGAGAAAAGATTAAAACATTTCGTATGCTCGTTCTTTTGTATTAATTCGCCTCAATAAACAAACGTCCATCTCAAAAAAAAATGACTCGTGTCGATTTATTAATTGACATACACGACACATATGAAAAAAATGATCAAGGTGATCGTTTTTTTTTCCTATAGAATTCATCCCAAACGGAGATATCATTATAGAAAAATGAGGATCCAAGATCAGTCAAATGCATTGTCTTCAATCTTCTTCGAATACATTTTTTAACATAGAATTCTAAAGAATATTCTGAAGTAATAGTATAAAGATTATCTGCAGACACAAAGGGATATCGATACACCAGTCGAAGATCTACACAAAATTTTTATTGCTATGTTTCTGGTAACAGCCATGCACAGTGTAGAATGGTAAATGCAAAAAAGCCTTGAGCAAGCACTTTAGACAATATACTTCGTCCAGCTTTTAACCACCTTAGTTTACATAAGGATCTCTGGATATTTCCAATGCATTTTTCGACAGTGAATCTTAAGGATAGTTTATAAGCTCAAGTGACTTCTAAATACTTTAATTCCTTAACCTATTCAATTTTTTCTCAATTCATTGTTCTACTTTCTGCTGGTCTTTTCATTGGTGTGTGAAATAATTGCACGACTGTTTTCATGCTTGTGAATACACATATAGTTGATCGCAAATTCATGTACTTTCTTTTTTAAGATGTTCAATTATTTGAATTAAGTTCCTTGTAATAGGTGGTCTAATGAATATACCCAGATCATCCGCGAAAAGATGGTCTGAATGAGTCCCTAGACAGTTTATTAGATCATAGTGGAACACAATAAACAAATATGGACTGAGACTACTATCTTGAGAAAGTCCTATATGTATGTCGAATATTTTCGATGTTTTCTGGCCAAAAACTACATATGCTTTTCTATTTTTTAACCAGCTATCGATTATTTTCAGTAGATCTAGCGACAAAGCAAATCTCGACAATTTAATTAAGAGAGCTAATACAACTTCAAATACTTTCCAATTCGTATGAAGAAAAATATTGCTGATACTGAACGAAACATATTCTCAAGATGTGCGCGAAGTTGAAAGTATGTAATTAAGGTTGTTCTCTTCAATCCATTCTTTAAGGTATTTATCTTCCTGTTATTATTAATTCGTTACATTGGACTTTTCGGAATTAAATAATCAATAGTTTGAAATATTTTCTTTTTGAATTTCTAAGCTTTATATCGTCTCTATCGAATTGTATATGTATAGAAAACTTTTTAAAAATGTGTTATCTCAAAAATAAAGGCACAAGGGCATTAACCATTTTCAGATCTTTCACTCATTGTTGAGATCTACATATTGCCAAAAGATAGGATCGAAATTGCTTGAACATCTGAATGTGGTCTCTCTTTAGAATTAAATTGAGAGTCTTAATATTCGCGAAGTAGTTGCAAAGGTATTAGTAAAAATCGACAATTCATCCGTATAAAATCTCACATTCAATTACAGACAATAAATATGGGAAAAAAATATTCTAAAAATGGTGTACTACAGTGGTTCGTCTGTATTAAATTAAATGTTTGCTTCATAGTTGCTTTATCGTCTCCGTTTTTTTTCAATATAATCAACATTGATGTATTTCTTTGCCATTGTTGTCAAGTTACTCTATTCTAATAACTGTAAAATATGAACGCCATCGTTCTCACTTCAGTTACAAGTGGAAAGAACTACAAAAAATCATATTTATTTCTTTTTATTAACTTATATAACTTGTGTGTAAAGAAGAAAAGAGAAAAAGAGAACGAATGTCTTCCTACTACACATATAACTAAAAAGAAGACGAAAATAATACGAAAAAAAATATGAATATTTCTACTGTTAATCGTCCACTTAATTCAATTCCGTATCCTCAAGTCAATTTACTTACAAAAACTGATTTATTTGATTCATCAACTGGTCTACCATCTATTCGTCGTCTCATTCAACATTTACGAGGTGAAGGTCGTCTTGATGAAGAATGTGCTTTACATCTTATTGATCGAACTCGACAAATATTGGAACATGAACCAAATATTTTAATTATTCAACGACCTGTTACTATTATTGCCGATATTCATGGACAATTTTATGATCTTCTTACAATATTATCAGCTGGTGGAGAACCATCAAAAACACGTTATCTATTTTTAGGTGATTATGTTGATCGAGGTCAATTTGAATGTGAATGTATCTTTTTATTATTTGCACTTAAACTTAATTATCCACAAAATATTAATTTACTTCGAGGGTAAGTTCTATATTTTATTTATTTCAATTAAATTTTATAAGTGTCACTTTTTACTTATTTTTATTTTGTTGTATGAGAGTTTTTTTTTCTGCATAGTTCACTATCTGTGTGAAAAAGTGTTAATTGATTGAAGATTATTTTCTTATTTATTGTTTTATTAGAAATCATGAAACTCGTCAAATGGCTGAAGCATTTCAATTTAAATTGGAATGTCAAAAGAAATATGGTTCAATATCACTTTATAATACTTGTATGATTGCTTTTGATGCATTACCGATTTGTGCACTTATTGATTCACGTTTTTTATGTATGCATGGGGGAATATCACCTGATATTCAAACATTAGATGATATTAAAAAATTAAATCGTTTTATGGAAACACCTTATTCAGGTCCACTTTGTGATTTTCTTTGGTCTGATCCAAGTGAAGATTTTGATCAAGGTGATGATAAACAACCAGATTTTAAACCAAATAATGTTCGGGGTTGTTCTCATTACTTTTCTTATAATGCTTGTCGAAATTTCTTATTTCGAAATAAACTTTTATCAATTATTCGTGGACATGAAGTACAAGAAAATGGTGTAAAATTCTTTCGAAAATCTTCTCAAACAAAATTTCCAGTTTTAATTTCTTTATTTTCAGCACCTAATTATTGTGATGTTTATAATAATGTTGCTGCTATACTTAAAATAGATGTAAATCAACAATTATCTGTTGTACATATTGAAGCAAATGATCATCCATTTGTTTTACCTAATTATGAGAATGGTAAGAGATAATTTAAATCATTTGAAATATTAAATCGGAAAGAGTTTCTAAAATATCATTATAGGATTTGAATTTGGAGATCGATTTATTATTTATTATACTACTCATCTACTTCTGTCAATTTTCAATATGTATTCACCTGAAGAATTAGCTGCTGAAGATGGACGTGAAGATAAAACTGGTGTTGAATTATTAAATAAAAAACGATTAATTGAAACAATGGATAGAGCGTATGATGAATTAAAAGAGATAAATAATATTGTATTGAATCTAGCTGGTTTAACACCTTCTTATCACGCTTATAAGGACTTATTGGCTCGACCAGATGTTCAAGCATTAATTCATGAAGCTGAAAAAGGTCCGATTAAAAACTATGATCAAGCTATAGATTTAGATCATATATATGAACGGCGACCGAGTCAATAATTTATTGAACAGAAAGAAAAACAGAGCAGAGTAATATAAATTTACATATTAAACTTTGTAGAATGTAACTTTTCTCTCTCAACAATTAATTTAGTTTTTTTAATATGTCTTATCCTTCATTTTAGGGTTGTTGAATAAGCATAATCGTTATCCCTACTTCAAAGTCAGATGTTTTTCTTTGCCTTTAAGCATATTAGAATAGCTTGTAAAATTAATAGACATTTCCATTACTGATATGAATCTTTGATTTAGGATTCGTTTGATTATAATCATGATTTTTCAATTATGGCAGAAAGTAAGTGCACATATGTTTCTCCATTTGCTAAACTTAGATGGCGATAACATTGGTTTTTTTTATCAATTAATATTTCAATCGAATCATATGTAACTGATCAGCAAGACATAAAAAGCAAAAGATTTGTACTAATCAGTCAAATTAGGAGAACAACAGTAGTATCAGAAGAAGACGAAAGAATCGAACCTCATCCGATAGAAGGGAAAAATCAAGAAAATGATTAACAAAAAAGAAAAGCAACCGGATTATTGAATTTGTTTACTGAATTTAGGCTGATTTTGTTGTTTAATTCCTTTATTCTATTTGGAAAACGAAAAAAAAAACAAATTGTAACCCATTGCAATCAATTAAAATCGACACCAGATTATTTTCTTCATATTTGTTTTTTTTTGAATACATGCTACGTTTCATGTACTAATTCGATATTGTACCGATTGATTATATAATTATTCGCTTTTATCTTTTATTCTTTTGATGAAAGCAGATTTCCAGAGCACAGCAAATTTTTGCCAAAATCTTAGTTTCTCTAATGAGTAGTCAGCTGTTTTAGTGATTTGATTTTGGCAAATATCTGGTTTCGAATTCGAGATAAAAAAAAATGACTATCACAAATAAGAACCATTAGTGGAAAGATGTTCATAGCAAAAGGAAAATTGAACCTATGCTTATTTTATGTCGTGTAAGTTAACGATTCGTTTTGTTTGTTAATATGTATGACTAGAAAAATCGATTTCATTTTTCTTCTTTCTCTCTCTCTTTGTCTTACGCACGTTTTTGTGTACTTTAAAACTACGCTTCAACATTGACATTACAACATGGAGACAACAATTAACATTTATTGATTTTTTTTTCAAATAAGTAACATGGCAACAATACAGAAATAGTGAAAGAAGTAACACACTATTTCAAAGTTTATGAAAGGAGAAAAAATATTTTATTCAATAGTTAGAACGTTTGCTAGTTTATTTGACAACATCTGTGAGAGTAATGATCTCACGAGAGAATCGAACAAGTGTTTAAATAAAATTATGTTGGTTCTAATATCATTAATATATGTATATGATGGAATTAGTACTACCACATTCACATCATCATTACGTAGTTCATAGTGAACTTTTACTAAGACTTATATATAGTATTACGAAACTTATTATAAAAATTCTTGATAACTATAGAAAGATTATTCTCTATTTTGATACTAAATTTCGAAGATAACACATGAAATTCATCTAATATCCTCTACAATAACGTATTGGACGAAAGTTTGGGTGCAAAACATGGATTTAGTTTTCTACTAATGGGATGTTACTACAGGTCATAAAAAATAATTAAATGAAACTAGAATTTTAGGATTTTTCTTAATAAATATTCAGAATTGTTTTTGATTTGCTATTAACAATTACTTGAATGGACACAGAAGAGACGTTCATACAGAAAGTTTCTACTGAAGGCTGATCAGCAAAGAGCTCTTTTTAATCTGTCAAACAATTTGAAGAATTCCCTTTCTTCCCTATTGTGAAGATGAAACATAGTGTTGTTCGAAACAACTGAAGAAAGACTCCTGATAATCCTCAGATTGACTAGAACATAAGCGTGTTTTACTCTAAAAGTAGTGGAGAAATATTCATCTGAAATCTGATTGGTAACATTTATATTTATTATCTGTCTGCATTTTTGTAAGAAGGAAGCAGTAAATCGATTTATTACTCTACAACAAACACAACTACACATCTCTGAAACATTTCCAGTTATTGAACAAGGAATTCTCTGTTAGATAATTTGGAATGTTTCATTGAACCTGAAGACATTTCAAATGATTTGAATGTTAATAAGAGAAGTCTGCTCGACTTAATCAAAACTTATATGAATCATCAAATAAATTATTATGTCGTTATCAACGTTCACTTACGTAATTTTCAATATCAATCATATTTCATTGAATTTCCTCCCAGTTAGCACATCTTTCAAAAGATAAAATTTCTTTCTGCTCCTTTATATATACATTTAAGTATGTATAAGTGACAATATTTCTAGATCAAGAGAGAAACTTAAATTTCCTTGAAGGATCAACTAGTCATATTGATATATAAAATTTATCCGTATTTTGTTCATGAAAAATTATTTGTACGAAAATTGGATATTATATGAACATTATTTCAACAGATATTTATATAACTGATCGTGAAGATAAGATGAATCTGCAATTCATTATTCGAAAAGTTTTATCAAATTGGAACTCAGATAAGCTGAAATAAACTCGCAGTGTGTTGATTACTCGTTGGCTCTGTTTAGAAAATCCAGCAAATATCTTTTCAAAAGATCTGATAACATTTTGGGGAGAACCAAATGAGATCCTGCAAGATCTTGTTTAAATCTTGCAACAATCTTTGAAATTCCATAATCGCAGATTTCTCGCAGGATCTATGGTTTTTAAACGACTATTAGTTTAAAAAAATAGTAAATTGCTAAGCAGTCTAATTGAATCTTGTGTCATATTCTATCAACAACTTGAAGTTTCATGACTATGTGCTATTTTTAGAATATTATTGCCTTCTCAGAATTCAGTCAAGGATTAAATTAGAAGTAGAAATTTGGAACATCATTCTACATACACACGCAGACATAGACATGGAACTAAAGTCTACTACACAATTATTACAAAAAACAAGCGAGTTTAAGATATCTATCATTGACCATTTTCCTGTTTTTTTTTCCTCATTACAGACATCGATTGATAATACTGGATAATGCACAAAGCAAGACATCGTTTCCAAAATTTCTTAATTTCCAATGTACGCAAATTTGGCGTATTTCAAATTTTATTCACATAGGGATTGTACTGAAAACTTTTAGAGTAAAAAGAAATCGATTTATTTGATCGGAGGTTAGCAGTAGAAAACTTGATTGCCACATGTATACATCGTTGATCAAATTGATCATTCGATTCAAATAGGATTATAAAGAAGCTAAAGCTCTTGCAACCTGTTCAGCAAGTTCAACGATAAATTCTTCTTACAATCGACGTTTAATAATCTATAAAGTTACTGACGCACTCTCATAATTATCGGCCTGGTAATTATTGTGTACTTATACATCCAAATTACTGATACCTTTGTAGTTTGTGTTTTTAACGTCTGTTGTACAGATTAAGCCAATCAGATTAGCTGCATATTTGTACTTGTGAGATTCCTACTCAGAAAAAGTGTGACCAGCTGGACGAAGAGCATCGATGACAATTTGATTGCCGTGTAGGATAGGTGGATGTGATATTACCATTTCGTCGAAGCTCATAACATTACGAATGAATTCACATACTTATAATCACTATAAATTTAATTCATACGTATAAAAATCTTCTATAAATGAAAATTATTGAATCAATGAATGCTGTTATCGTCATAAAACATGTCATGATTTTATGTAGAGCCGCCTGTACTAATAGCTAGAAAGACTAGACCTATAACGGTTCTATATTAGTTCGGATCTTGAGAACTGTTTAACAGTTTTTTGAAAGAGACTGATCTATGTCAACAGTTCTTTGATAGGAACTGAACTTAAAAATTTTTTTTTCTTATAAACACAGCTAAACTATACTGTTTTTGGGAAAAGGTCCCAAAAGAGAACATAATTGTTGTATTAGTGGGAGACTTTTTCTAATAATAGAACAGTTGTGGCTTGTTTATAAGAGTAAAAAAGTTTTTGAATAGTTCAGTTCCTATCAAAGAACTGTTGACATAGATCAGTTCTTTTGAGCAGTTTCTCCGAATTTCGAACTATGAACTGTTATAGGCCTAGTAAATCATCTAGAATCATTCAGTAAACAAAAATTTACATCTCTCAATGATAATACTAGCTTATGTCAAGCGATTTGTCGATCTCTAGCTGATCGTTATCAAATGTGTATCAACACCGAATGAAAACAGTTCGAACATTTACGCTAGAGTATGTTTATTTTTTCTTTCGACAAATTTAAAAAAAATATTGATTGTGTTATGCTGATATTCTTGTTTTTCTTCTCAATAAAAAACCATAAGATATATATGGGCGTGATCAACTAGGATGGTACCCCAACGCTCATTTCTTGGTATTATATCAACCACTTATTATAAAAATGTGATTTTTTTACCACTTGTACACCACATATGATGCTACTGATCTGCTCCTAATTGAACTCTATATACTACTAAGAATGATAATTTCAAAGGACGTCCTTGTAATCATCATACTAAGCATATTTCACATCGTACTTGTTGGCATCTTGCCCGCAATACATATTCCACGTGCAATAATATTTCATCCATTCTCTCGTAGTCTCGTATTCTGATTACATCATTGTGATTCTAACTGTGATTTTTTTATTCTCCTTCATTCTTCGTGTTTCTTAACATACTTTCGCTCGATAACAAACACTCACTATTCTTGGATTATGTTTTCTCCACAAATTGAATGGAATTGTTCTGAATGTCGATCTGGTCCCGTTGACCGTCGAAAATATTGTGGTGATTGTCGTTCGATGTTAAGTTGGACATGCATTGGTTCGGGAAAATCTGGTTTGTACACACATTATTATCGTCATTGTGATAATTGCAGTTATTGTACACCAGAATTTGAAGAAGATCGACAGCAAGAAATAGAAGAAAAGCGAATTGCTATTCAACAGCAATTACAAGTTTTAAATGATGGTAAGTAAAATTCGTCTTCTCGACGCTTCTATTCATCTTTTATTCTATTGTTCTGTGCGTCAATAATGACGGATGCTTGATCATCACTATTCTTTCTGTTTATTGCAGAACAACGTCCGTGGGCAGAATGGAGCCGTAGCGATGAATCATGCGTACAACATACTGGGCATGACGTCGAACAAATACGAGAACTGTATTCTATGTGTGAACAACCACTTATAGACTACTGCTCGCATCGGGACAACCTACATAAAAACAGTACCACCACGATTTATTTATCTCCTATGAATTTACTTGTGGCGACATTGTGGTACTTAAAACATTATCATGCTGAACGTTATATCGCTTCCGATTTGAATTTAAGTCAACCAGCAGTGAACTATTTTTTATCAGCAGTTGTGGATATTTTACATTCCTGTGTATATCCAAAATTAATTTCATTTCTTGCTGATTTAGCTAACAACAGAACACCGCATGGACCTGAAGAATATCATAAATTGATAGTTGATTCAACTTTTATTGCAATTCCTCAACCTGGTGATTTGAATGAACGTAAAGCATACTACCATGCAAAAAGTTCAACAAATTATGCATTAAAAGTTCAAATAGCTTGCGACTTTCGTCATCGAATAGTACACGTATCCGAATGTTATCATGGTAGTGTACATGATATCACGGTTCTTAGAGACTCAGGATTGTTAGAACATGTTAACGACTCCGTGCAAATTATTGCTGACAAAGGATACATCGGTGAAGAGTATGTGGTCACTCCAAGGAAAAAATCTCATGGACGTGAATTAACCGACGAAGACAAGGATTACAACCGTGATATTAATAGCGCAAGAGCTGCTATTGAAAATATCAATCAACGTCTTAAAACTTACGCAATTCTTGGTGGTGTTTACAGAGGAACTGTTGATGACTTTCGTAAGGCAACGAAAATCGTTCAGGTGGTTTGCGCTTTGTGTAATCTGAACTTAAATAAACATCCTATTCGTAGATAAACGAAATGATAAGTTCTCCTTTCTAATTAAGTAGTTGACAATAAAGTTATGCGACTGATCCTTTATATCGTTTCAAGTGTCTTATTAAGAAACGGTATGTGTTAAGGAACATGATGTGATGTTTAGTGTGATGATTACAAGAACGTCCTTTGAAATTATCATTCTTAGTAGTATATAGAGCTCAATTAGGAGCAGATCAGTAGCATCATATGTGGTGTACAACTGGTAAAAAAATCACATTTTTATAATAAGTGGTTGATGTAATACCAAGAAATGAGCGTTGGGGTACCATCCTAGTTGATCACGCCCATATGATAATAAACAAAGGAAATATGAATATGAGAATATTCTATTATACCCTGGTAAACTGACTTTTCTTTCTCGTATATTGATTTTTTCCTACCTAGGGAAAATTAAAAATTTTTTGTAGAAGTCAATAGTAGTACTAGGCAGAGGGTCATTCCAAATATTGTTTTATGGATATAAACTTCGAATATATCTCTATCATTGATAAAAAAATCAGGTTCTTTACTCAAGCTATAAGGGAGATATTCAATTTTTTTCGATGAACCGACTTTTGGACTACCCTGTATAATTGCTTTTTAATCTGAGATTGTTTTTTTCGCTATATTATGTTCTTGCTAAATTGCTTTATAGAATTAGAACAATATATCTCGATAATATATCACCTATTTTTCTTTTCGCAATACAAGAAAATGAGAATATTACAGTTTGAAAGACAACACACTATTTGGTTTTTAACAAAAAATGATATGGCTGCCAATCATCGAATCGTTTGTTCTTTATTGGTTCACAGAGTGTTCTTTTTTTCTGGAACCAAGAAGATGATACTCTACAATTCTCTATATAGACCAACGCATTCTGACGTTAGTCTTTCATAAAATATCACGCATTTTGTAGAAAACAAAAAGTTGCATGAATACAACAAATCAAGTGTAATCAGGTTTATTTTGGAAAGGTAATAAAAAGTTGAACATAAAAAGCATCAGAAGAAACTACTGTAGAATAAATGAAATATGACAATGTATGAATAGAAAGAAAAACTGTGAAACTACGTAGCAAGCATGGGAAGGTTCAAGTTCATATTAAACGAATATCTATTGTGACAATCGTTCCTAGATCATTGAATAGATCAAGATCGGAATAGTCACTACCACCGCAGTGATTACCCGATTCATTCGTTCGAACATAGTAATACCACTGGATGAGCATGAAGCGCTGGTACTGCCAGGAGACAGACCACATGATGAAGCGTAGCTTGAGGTACATGCTGAAGATGAGCAACTTGAGCAATCCGACACTGTGATGCTGCCCACGTTGGAGGTTGTACAAGAGTTACCACCACAGCAATTGCATTTGCATGTTGCGCTTTCGACACGGCCAACATGAACTATAATTACCAAAATTACCAATATAGACAGAGTAAGGACGTGCATCGTTGCAAACAAATGTAATTGAAATGAGAGAAAGCTTAGTCGATTTCAAAAAGTACGATCGAGAGAAATGAGCAGTCAACATTCGCTTGCCACATTATTTATATTTTCTTCTTCTACGTTTCTATTTACAACTCTTGTTTTGATTGCACATCTATTAATGTAAGAGAGAAAATTAAATGCAAATAAACTCCGTAGAAGATACTCTTTACACACAAGACTTATATTGCGAAACATCGATGTATCTATGGTTTTCTCTCTTATTCTGCGCTACCAATCTAAAAATAAAAAGTAATTTTAAGAGAGTTCTTTTTTAATTTCATTCATCCTTGAAACATATATGTTTGCTTCATATCTAGAATATTTATCGTAATAATTCTTTAATAGATGGAGCCGAATAGTGAACAGCATCTATACTCGTTGCTATTAGTTGCACACGCTCAAACTTTGGGCAGAGGGAGCGAAACGTAAAATGAAAAAAATGCTTACTAGTCATTTTTTTTAACATTGTAATTTTTTGTGCCATTAATGATTCACAGGAAAATAACAAAAGAAACAGAATGTTAGCAATTAGCTGGTATTATAGACACTGACATCAAAATTCTCCTCCAAACATGCGCAACAGTAAAATAAAAATTAATACATATATACGACAATTAGAAAGTGAACAAAAGTGATAGAAAAAGTAAGGAAATTGAGCACATTCTATATAGAACACGAAGAATTACGAAAAACTCGATCATAATCTCTTTCTATATAAAACCAAAACAGATTATACATCGAGGTGGTAGATAAAAATACTTATACATGAACATGATGACAAGAAACGTAGAGGATTTGAAGTACTCATATTACTTACCTTGGACGTCCTAAAAGCTAAGCCAATCCATCCAACTATGCTTTGCTCTAGCTTCAAAAGGCGTTGAGAATTCACCGTTCTTTCGAAAACTCATAGAAAATGCTTGCTAGTCATCGGCATATATGTCTTACAGATCATTTTCACATAATAGTTTGTCCTATAAATAACTCATTAACTCTATGGTATTTCGAAACAACAGAACATTTGAATAATCCCCAATATTAACACCGACAAGGTCGTCGCAATGTAAAATTAAACTAAAATTTTTCTTTTTCGTTTTTTTACGTATTTTGATAGAGTCGGAGGTGCTAATTACGAATATCTATGCTTCAACATTACTGAATCCTATCTTTCGGTTGAAAAACGCGAAATACTCGAGAGATAGTTTTTCCTTAAAAAAAAAAACGCATCTCAGTTGAAAATACGTGAAATTTTGTAGTTTACTTTTCGTTTCACTGTTGAAAATAATTTTTCCACATTCAGCATCAAAAACTCAGTGTAAACCAATTGCCAAATTGAGTCACGATATAAAACTCTATTGGTAGTGGCGCTTTGAGGGCTGTTGAGTACAGCACATATATCCCAATTTTATAAACCTATCCTGTTTTTCTTGCGTAAATGATGCAATGGTTTCTTTTCTATTCCATTTTATTGGTCATACCACGTATCACGAAGTCACATATTCTCCTTTTTATTTCTGTTTCCTTTGTCAAAAAAATTTAATTTTTGCTGATATCATTTGTATTTTGGACGTTGTTCAACAGTTTTCGAGTTAAAATAGTACATTTAATCAAAAAGTGGGTGCATATTCCAAATCAACACAAAAAACTGCATCGAGTGAAGTGTGTTTTAGATTATTTCCGCACCTTTCATTTTTTTTAAATTTTTTTCTGATATCACTTGAGGGCTCAAATTCTCGTGAATAGACCAAAATGTCAAAGGTGCAAAACCATCTCTTGGACGTTTCATGTTTTTCAACCGAAAGAATGGATTCAGTAATGTTAAAGCATAGATATTCGTAATCAGCACTTCCAACTCTATCAGATTCTGTTAAAAAAAACTAGAAAAAGAAAATATTTACTCGGATATCACGTTACGAGGACCTTACGTTTGTACTGAAAGTTAGATAAATATTCTATTTTACACTAGATTGTCTTTTTCAAAAGATGAAGCAAATCATTCAAAAGCGTAACTAAAATTAATATTCGTTTGCAGAGAAGTTTTTACTCATTAAGTGTTAGGTATTTTACATAAAGTCTTTCTCATAATAGATAACTTTGGTTTGCTGTTGATAAGGCGTGTAACGTATTAAACATTTGAAATTGCTAAGGTTACTCATTTGGTGAATGTGTGATTATTCAATTTGAGCATAGCACTCAGCTGTACGTAGTAAAAGTCGAATAACATTGCGGTCAGTCCGATAATATGTGAACAAAAGGATTATTGCAATCCAAAACGAACTATACATCTTTGATGATTCCATTGAATGTTAGAAACTAATTGAGCTACTTGATTCAATTCAAAAGTATAAACATTTCCGTATACGTCTGTTTTACGAATAGAACTTCGAACAGATTTGTATGATTCTTTCTCTTCCCTAAATCATTTTAAAAAGGCACACAAAGGCCGAAATTCAAGAGTCGCATGATATAGAAATAAGGTTGAAATCAAAACCAAATTTTTTGCATTTTTTGATTCTCACATTAGCTGAGCAGTGGTTGCAACAAAATCATAAATTAGAATTTGACAATTAAAACAACAATAGTTTACAAAGTTCCACCGCTTAAAAAACGTCTCTATAGTTTCTTGCAGTATGCATTGAGTATCATACCCTAGCAATTCCACGTAAACTGGTGAAGCTATAGATAACTTTTAGCAAATTTCAACAGTACTTCAAGAAGTAGAATTATAACTGATACGAAAGTAGTTAGGATGAAAATTATGCACATGAATTGTTTTCTTATTTCTTATACAGCTTCATCCGCTCGAATAGAACAGAGAAAAAGGACGGTCACTCAAGCTGACAGAACATAGAGAGAGTGAAAAGAGAAATTTTTCAGTGCTTATAAAATCTACTTGACAACGATAATTTAATTTAAACCGTCAAAAAATTGCTATTTGTACAATATAAATAAATATTTAAAGTTTGCATAAAGAGAAAAGGAAAAAATGAGAACTCTCATTTCTCGTTCTCACAATTACATATTGACAGTTCATCCAAGATCAATAATAAGAAACCTTGGAGAGTGAGTGCTTCAAGAAAGTTATATTCAAAAGCAAAATAAATTACAAAAAAGTTGACGATATAATTTAAATAATCAGCGCTCGCTTTGTTCCCACATTTTCATGATGAATTATTGACGTCATTTAAATGAATAATACGCATATTTCTTTGTACAAAGACAATGTTGGTGATCAATCCGCCATATCCCTTCTTCATGAGTATCGATTGCTTTGAAAGGATTCTGTCAAATACGATGATTATGTCTGAACTAAGAATGGAAGCCGATTGTTTTGTAGAGCATTTCAGGGTGCATTGGATGGTATATAAGAAATCTATTTTCTAAAAGTATAGATAAAAAAATTATCATTAATTTACTGACGAAGGAATAGGATCCAAAGTGGTAATAAATAGCTAATCAGTCTAATTCGTACACGTTAGTCGAAAGACATTATCACAAATCTTTCTTATGTATAATTGTGTAGGGTTTGCGATGGGCTACAAACTCATATATTTCGCACATTTAATTGCATAATATTTGGAGAAAAAAGACGATAGTTTCTTATTAACTTGTCACTATTTTTGATGAAAAGTAATAATTACAGGTTCATTATGGTGAATGGTGTTAATCTTAGAAGAAATGATCAACCGTCAAATTTTGTCAAAAAATACGCCTTAGATAGGACTGTAAAATACACTATTTGGTGATTCTGTAACGTTTGTTCTAGATCCCTAAAACTGTCTTGCATTGAGAAATTGTAATTGATTTTTGCATCAATTTTCCTGTTTTTCTTAGATATATGCTTGATTTATTGTATCACTCGGAAATACTTACAAGCAATGGTTGATAGAAAAAAAACTTAAGAGAGGAGCTGGAAACACATGAAAAGGAAAAAGAGCAGAACAGCGACTATATAAATTGAACAGTAGTTAAACAAAAAGTACATCTCGTCACAGAGGTAACAAGAACAAGGAAGATAAAAAACATTTTCAAACAATTGGACGAAGCTTGCATGAAATACATAAAGATATCTTTAATCAATCATCTACTAAGAATGTTAACACATTGAGCACGATGTGGCCCCTTGATGGGCTACGACAACAAAGACTGAATATCTCTACTCTGTTTTAATTAATGAGACAAATTTTCAGTCGACAATAGAGGAATATTTAAAGTTTTTATTTATACGAGAAACATGAATGAAAGCTATGTTAAACTTTATAATTAATTTCAAGAAAGGAATATGACTTTGAAGAAAGACATTCAAAATGCATCAGGTATTGTCGGACATCCTGTGACAAAAACAAATTTACCAGAAGTAGATAAAAATTTTACTCAATCAAAACGAAAACGCTGTTCACTTTGTGAACATTCTATGAATAAAAAAAAACTTCAAGTTAATGGTGTAAGTGTTCTGCATTTGTTTGTAATGAGCATTCTGTTAAACGTATTTTTTATATGACTTGTTGTAAATAAAGCAAATAATGTTCATTTTAATGTCAAGCCGAATACAAAAATAACATATCATATCGAGAAACTGATCAGAAAAAAAAAATGGTTTATAAAATCATATGTCGTCAATATAGCATCTAGAATAGGCCGACACTACTAGGGCTAATGACCATTTACGAGCGCATATGATTAATATTGATGCCCGTTTACCTTATCAAAGCCCGAAAACAAACCGAACTCGAATTGCTACTTTGAAAGCACAGTCAAACCGAACCGAGCCGAACTATTACTGATTGAACTATCATTTATCTCTTGAAAAATATGTTAACAATGATTGAGCAACCTTTGACTGATTATTCTATATAGTTAATTAATTTCCATACATTGTTTTGTTCTCGCTTCTTAATAATTACAAATAATGTATTCATGATGATTGGTTACTTATATGCAATGGAAATTTTAATTTATTTCTTCTATTTGTTCCATTGATTCGTGTTGAAAATGGCGGATGGATGACCGTCCAATTGACAACAGTGCATTTTTCTAAAATAACTGGCATATCGTCATCTTTTCTTCAATGATATCCTGGGATTATTTCATATTCCTATTATCATGAACTAGTCACTTTAATTTATTATCAAAATGGTATCCATTAATTCTTTCATTTCTCATTCATTAATTGAAATTTTATCTTCAGAATCTGTCATAAGCTCGCCTTCAAGCTATACTTCATAATCCATTAGTTACTATTAAAGAATGACAATACAAATCCCAAATTTATACCAAATCAAAGTGAACTAGTGCCAGTGGTATGTTGGAAGAGAATCGATGTGTGCTTTTCAGCTAAAAGTCGACGTAATAACAAGGAACTTACACTGATTCCTTGTTTTGCGTCATCTTTTAAATGTTTCGAAACTTATCGTTATGTTACTTCAAGTATTACTCACATAAGTTCTCATAAACGTCATAAATTAATGTCATCAGATCAAACATCAATTAATCAGATTTACTATTTATAGATTAATCAAGTTATTTTATGACACAATTCTGGCATACGAATGCAATGAAATTTAGAAGCTTTTCTTGTACGCAACAGATGAAATCTGGATTATATCGAACCGAACTCGAATCAAGAAAAGTCGGTTCGATTCGGGCTCTGTTTCAGACAGATGATTAAGTATTACACAAAATCAATATACTTTGACTTTATGAATACAGTGAAAAATATCCTTGCAAATATGCTCTTGATGAAATGTCCCTGGTTTTTGGTCCTTGAAAAGAAAGTCCTTTGCATAAAATGTCCTTCATATAAAATATTCCTGAGAAATAGTCACCCGAAAAAAATGTCCTTTGTGAAAAATAAGTTCCGCAGAAAAAATTCTCAAAAAATATTCTTTCAATGGAAAAACATTAATGCTTGACGAAAATGTTTATGGTAAAATTTAATTTAAAAGAAGATTTAAAATCTTACTACATTGATTGTTGGACACAAAAGAAGAAAGTTCTTCTAATAATTTTTCCACTATAATTATGTTCTTGTTAAATCGACCATATAATTCATTGATTCGGTCTTAATCCTTTCTTGTTAACAATAGTTTCGTATGAGAATATATTCCACTGTTTATTTGGTTTATCCAACTATGAATGCTACTCACTTCCTTATGAATTCCACCAATATAAAGGCTATAATCCCATCTATGTTGAGGACTGATCACAAACCATTGCTTTGGTATTTTTTCTATAGTTTTGGAACTATTGAAACTATTCTTTTCCCTACAAAGACATTTCAGTTTGATTAGGAATTAATCAACGACGTTGTCACCCTCATCATCATTTCTACCGTCAATCCAATATTCTCATCTCCAACCTCTCGGCACCACTCTGTGCCCATAAGTCAAAAGTGGATGTTTTCGAATTTAGTGGAAAAATCTGTTAAAACGAAGAAAAAAAAACTAGTTTCCATAGTTTCGGAGCTATGATAAAGGTACTAAAAGAAAGTTCATGGCTACTGTTGTCTATATACAATACATCGAATAATCACGAAAATAATAAAAATGGTGAAAAGAATATTTTTTTTAAATGGGAGACATTTTTCAAAGGACAAAAAGTTTGAGAACATTCCATCTGGAAACCAAAAACCAGAAACATTTTGCCAAGGACATTCTTGACTGTTACCACCTTTATCATTTGCATCTTTATAGAAATGGCGTAAAAATTTGAGATATATCTAAAATCATTGTTTATTTGATAAAGTGGATGAATGAGATACATTGATCATGTGTAGATATTATTTGTACAAACGATTTTCTTTAAGAATTTCTTTTTGTAATGATCAACTTATTATCTTCTGATCTATTTCTGATGAACAAAAAAATAGTGTACGTAGTTTTCTGTGAAAAATTACTTTGTCGTAAACTTATTCCAATATTGGTGAGACCATGTCAATGTATTTAATATATTCTTCTCTACTAACTCAATAGGATTATCACGGATTGTTCCATTTTTCAGTAAACGTAGTCAAGTTGTGTTGATCACGAATTCACAGAAATAGACTAAAAGCTATGAGTTTCTCAACTACACATATAGATTTCACTGAAACCTAGCATAAAGTCGACTATTCAGAAGTATAAAATCTTACATTTATTTTGAAAAATTAATAAATGCTTTCACTTAAATCTAAGTCTTGAGAATTTTTTTCATAAGTTAAATGAGCACATTTGCATACAATAAACATCGTAAAAAATATTCTGAAAATGGTGTACTAGTGAGTTCCGCTTCTATTAGATTGATTATTTGCTTCATGGTCATTTTACTGTCTTCATTCTGTTTCAACATAATCAACATTGATGTATTTCTTTGCCATCGTTGTTAAGTTATTTTATTCTACTAACTATAAAATATGAACGCCATCGTTCTTACTTCAGTCACAAGTAAGAAGCACTATAAAATCACACTTATTTCTTTTTATTTACCTACGAAACCAGTGTGTGAAGAGAAAGAGAAAAACAGAGAAAGAACATCTTTCTGCCACATATATAACTAAAAAGAAGACGAGAATAATACGAAAAAAAATATGAATATTTCTACTGTTAATCGTCCACTTAATTCAAT